>PITA01011532.1:0-66235 GCA_004023965.1 Spilogale gracilis | reverse complement strand
CATCAAAGTGTTAAAGTCAAATATTTTTATTTTGTTTTCTGTGGATCAATAATGTCCCCCCCCCTTTCACATTTTAGTCAAATGCTTAGGAGAGATACCCTTGTTGACTCTGCTTCCAGAAGTGACATTTAAGATGGAAAACTTGATAGGCAATAATTGATGCTATTTTTTTTTTAAAGGAAATCATGATCTGTAGTGATGGCCTACCCCACAAATGTCACCATTCGATTCCATTCTTCTTGGAAATTTGATCTTAGCATTTTATATTTGAATGTCTTACTTCATACATAAACCTCTTCAGGGCAGGGATCATAGAAAATCCCAAGAATACCAGCTTTTGGGAGGCCAGTGCTAAATAATACAAACCGTGTCACGTTGAGAAGAAGTAAGAGAGGAAATGAGAGAATGAATACTAAGTCCAACAATGCTTTAAAAGCCACATGGCCCAGGATTGAAGGGGCTATGGGGGTAGGAATATTCCAGTCTTCTAGGGCTGGACAGTAGTGGCAGGGGCAGCGATGGAAGAAAAGATGACCTAGATCAGAATAGTAGAAGGGGCAGCATTAGCGGTAGTGATGGAGGAGGAGGAGACAAGGCAGCGAGTACTAGTGGTTTTGCACATCTGTCTCTTGGAAATGGTCAGTAAGTCAGGTATGTGTTGCCTGTAGGTAAGACACGATGACAGTCCAGTCCTGCAGGATTAGGTATATAATGAATAACTTTTGATTTACAGGATCTATACCAGCACATCCAGAAGAAATAGAATACAAGCATCAGATCTAATTTAAAATTTTCTAGTATTAGGGCACCTGGGTGGCTCAGTTGTTCAAGCGTCTGCCTTCAGCTCTGGTTTTGATTCCAGGGTCCTGGGATCAAGCCCCACATTAGGCTCCCTGCTTGGTGGGGGTGGGTGGGGAGTCTGCTTCTCATTCTGCCTCTGCTCCTCCCCCAACCCCTTCTTATGCTCTCTTGTACTCTCTGTCAATTAAAAAAAATTTTTTTTCTAATAACTATTTCTTAATATCAAAAAGAAACAGAGGAAACAGTTTTAGCCATATAATTTATTTACCCAGTATTTCCAAATTATCATTTCATCAGGTAATCAAGTGAAAATTAGTGAACTACTTTATATATATATTTTTGATACTAAGTTTTAAAAATCTGGTCAGTTAACAATGTACCTCTCCATTAGACTAGTGGAATTTCTAGTGCTCAGTATCTCCACATGGCTAGTAGCAATTTAACTGGACAGAGAAGGTATGTGTTGTTGTTTTTTTTACATAAAACATGTTCTTTCCTATCTTCTAAAAATGGAAGTGTATATGGCATCTGGGTATTTCTCACATTTGTATGTTGCCATTTAAAATCTTAGAAGGATTTCTTCATGTATAGTGTAGAAGGCTGTTAAGAAATTTAAACAGAATAGTCCCAGTGTTATTGAGGTCACAATGTGTCCTTGGGGTCTTAACCTTGGCCATGAATAATTAGGAGCTGCGAGGAATCCCTGAAATTATAGCTGAAACTCTTCGTGTGGATGTATGATGATGTATTCCTGCCCAGGCTCCCATATGCCTCTCTGGGAGGAGAGTCTATGCCTTTTATCCGGTTCTCAAAGGGATCATGGCATTCCCACCACCCCACCAAAAAGAGGTTAAGAACTTTTACCAGTGTTTATTTTCTTTAGGTTAAGAGACCAAATATTAAATTAAAATGAAGTTAGTGAAATGAAAATCAGGATTGTAGTTAATATTGGCTAGAAAGCCTCTTATGATGACCCATATACACTTTATAGTAAGTACCTAATTAGGAATCTGTGGGTCTGGTGCACAGAATGAATTAAATGAGATTCTACAATATTGTATTCATTATTAAAATTTGACAAGTAATTGTTTAATCCTTTACAGTTTTTAATGAGGTATTTACATAACTTGCAAATGACACATTAATTAACATAACTTGTCTGAGGGCTCCACAGTTTTGTTCTTTGATGGCATATTTCTGGCAAGACCAGAGTGTGATGAAAATAACTTCAGCTCATCCAGGATGCTTCATTTCTGGTTTAGCGTATGCTATATGCTTTCAATCTAACTTCCCTATGGAAGAAAAATTTTAATTCTCTAGTTCTATGATCGGTGTTCTAAAATCTATTATTTTGTTTTCAAAGGGATATTTTGTTGATTTAAAGATCAGAATTACAGTAGGGTCTCACCTTGTTGGAATATGGGGTGATGAGAGGTCTGTATTTCATTATTTGTGTGCAAGAGGTGTCAGGTGATGAAGATTTTTCCTTTTCCCTTTTCCTTTTCCATTTATAAGTGCATTTGAATTGCAGAGACTGGAAAACATTCTTAGCAATCTGTAATTATTAATTGATTACCTTTATATTACACAAGCTCTCTAGTGACTTGGGCTGGAGACAACTGTAATAAATCCTGACATTAACATAAATTAATCATGAAAGAAAATAAGAGATGTGTGAAGAGCTGAAGATGGGATTAGAAATAACTTTTTTTTTGCCTAGAAAATACAAAACTAGAGCAAAAGTTTTAGGGAGAATAGAAATAAATAACCTCATGTGCAAAGAAAAATGACAAGCAAAGCCCAAAGACTAAATAACACAAATGTGCAGATTTGGTAGAGAATGGTCCAGGTTGTATGGACAGGCTGCCAAGGGGTTGGAGGACAGTGAAAAGCCAGTTAGCAGATCTAAAGATGAGAAATGATACCTAATACGAAGCCATTTTGGAAGGATTATAATGTAGTAAAGGTAATCGTAGTACAGAAGAAAGGAGGAAATCACATGGGTTTTAAAAAAAGGGAATATTCAAGAAATAGGAACTAAAGCAGCACAAGCTGGCAAAGCTGACAAGGAGCTCTGTCAGGAAGCACTGGCAGGCTCTCTGCAAGTGGCACATGTCTCCAGATGCCCAAGGGACAGAGGCTGTGGTCGTACTCGGAATGACACGAAATGGATTTGGAACAGTAATTGTGTCTTAGTCCATGTGGGCTGCTCTAACAGAATACCATAGATTGGATGCCATATTAAAAAAAGTTTATGACTTACAGTCCTGGAGGCTGGGAAGTCTAGCAGATTCCATGTCTGCTGAGGGCCCATGTCTTGGTTCATAGCTGGCTGTCTTCTCATTGTGTCTTCACATGATGGAGGGGATGAGAGTGTTCTCTGGAGTCTCTTTTATTTATTTTTCTTTTTTAAAATTTAGATAATTTTTAGATAATTTTTTTAGCACAGAACCTCACATAGGGCTTGGTCACACAACCCTGAGAATATGCACCAAAATCAAGATTTGGATGCTTAACTGACTGAGCCATCCAGGCACCCCTGGATTCTTATAAGGGCACTAATCCCATGCATGAGGATTCTGCCCTCATGACTTAATCACCTCCAAAAGTCCCCACCTCCTAATATGATACTGGAGATTAGGCTTCAACATTTAAGAGTTGGGGGGAGGCACGAACATTCATTCTATATCAATTTGCTTTTTTTCCTCTCCTGTAATTCTACTGAAGGGGTTAAGTTTGGAAATCATGACGAACATGTGGATGTGCCCTCACACACACACGAGCACTGAAATCTGGGGTTGAATGGATTTGAAGTGCACGTCACCTTGGCAGTGCTGTCACACCAAAGTCCGATAAGATTTTAAATGAATGAAAGCCAATGTGGCAAGGCCTTTGCTGGAACTCAAGCAGATTGGTTTATGGAATGTGGGCTACGGATAGGAATTTAGTTTTAAGGTGGTCAGATTATTAACAAGGAGGTGGGGTTAGTTGATAGTTTAAACATCATTAACACCATCATTAGCTTAATCCTGTTGACCCTTCCGTGTGTGTGTGTGTGTGGGGGGGGGGGGAGGTGTATGTAGAATAAATCATGTCCTGAAAAGGGGAATGAGTAGCTACATTTGAACTAAACCAACATTTAGACATATGGACAGTCTGCCTGAATGTTGATATATTAGGAGGAGTTTAACAGGTCAGATGCTCATATTTTTATAGCAAATATGGATGTATTAGAATTACAGCCAGAGAAATCTGAATCCAGACAGTTCCTACAAGAGCAGGCAGAAATTGGTGTTTTCTGCTCCAGAGTAGGCAGAAGGGAAGGCTGCTGTCAAAGCTTCATAGTACTGTGCTTGCCTTTTCCTTACCCTACAAACACTGTTTTTCTTTGTGTTGAAAGAAGAATCCATCTAGGATCTCAAAAAATTGTTCTGCAGCTCTGCACTGAAGTTTCTCAATGAACCTGTTAACTTTTTGCCCTCTGCTACAAGCGTGAGTTTCCTCTCTAGCAAGGAGTACCTCTCACTGCAGGCAGGTTCTGGGAGACAAATAGGTAACCTGTTACAGCTCCTTTTTAGCATCAATTGACCTGACTTCTTATATCCAGAACTTCCTAGAGATAGCTGTAGCTGCTAAGTTTTAGAGGAGTACATCACTAAATTTGGGTTCCTTTTTTCCCCCCTTTTCAGCTTTATTGAGGTACAATTGATACATAACATTGTGTAAGTTTAAGGTATGCAACAACATGACTTGATTCTGGTTTATTTCTTTGGTTATTTGTTTACATATTTTTTCAAACTGCAAATTATTTTTGACACATAGATTCAGAATATTGTGGAAGGTGGAGGAATGTTGAATTACCTAATAAAACGTGGGTGTGTCAGTCATTCCAACCACCGTTTATATATTTGACTGAACATCCCAGGAGGTGGTAAAGCTATGCTTTATTTTCAGTAATCTAAAAGATAGTAATCTGGCCTTTCAAGAAGGAAAAATGTATGCTGATGAAGTCTATACTTTCTAAGAACATTATAGCAAAGTAGGTGAACAAGTTTATACTCTGGCACATAGGAATAACTGACCTCTGACATAGCAGAAACTCTTGTTTTCTCCCCTGGTCCCAAAGCTTGATTTCACCAGGTAAGATGCAGAAACTTAAGTAGTGATCTAAGCCAAAAGCTACAAAACCTGTCTAGGAACTCTTTACTGTCAAAGATACTAAGTCAGTGCAATGGGGATTTGTTTGCTTTCTTTTTTTATTTGGAAAATGGAATCTTAGTAGAATATAAAGTGGTCTTAATATATAAGATTGATGGAAGTTGGTAATCAATGTATCCTATTCTGGATAATAAATTTTACCAATGGAAAAAATTTCTCTCCAATAACCTTGTCAAAGTAATATTATTAATCTTCCTCATATACATGGTTGTATTCTTGGAGAAATGATTTTCTGCTCAATATTTCAATAGATTACATATTTTCTCCTCAGCATGTGATATGTTTTAAGAGAACATTGGTTTTGCTATTTTAAAATATAGTGTGCCTAGAAACAATATAGTACTCCAACTTGAGCCAAAATATTTGCATATGAGAAATAAGCCATTTGTTTTATTTGTCTGTTTCTTCCTATTTCTGGTTACTCACAAGTTCAGTAAAAAAAATATTAGCGGTGCTAAGCTCTTGGATGTCATATATTTGAGCCAGTTGGATTTGTGTGCATTTTGAAGTGCTTTAGACATAATGATTTTGCATCTCCAAATGTAGAAAAAGGGTTGAAAAGAATTTTAAAGATAGCATCATTGTCCTTCTAATTGAGACAAAAACTGTGCAATCATTTGTCTAATCTTTTCACCGAGTAAAGGAAAAACTTACTGATTGTACTCGAGGTCTGAAGAGTTGTTCATCAGAAAAAAGTAAGATTACATTTTCCACTGTGTTTCCAGATTTTTTTTATGCATTGTAGTGTATTAACAGTTGTACTCACTGATTTAAATTTAGAGACCACTTACCTGAAATGTTTTCTAGGAGTTGAAATAAAATGCAGTGGGTGTATTATATTTCAAAAAGTAACTAACAAACTAAAAAAGTTTTTCCAGTGTTTCTCAACTCTTCAGACACCTTGTACCTGTATACAACTATGTTTTTTGACATTGCAAAGTTGAAAGATATGCTTTCTTTCCAAATGCTACTGATTTAGGTAGTATATAAATGGTAAATTCAGATTTAAAAACAGGTCCAACGAGGTTGTGTATTGGCAGACAGGATGTATTCGAGAGAATTAAGGTTTAGCCTGAACCTAAGCTATGTAAAGTTGGAATAGAATCTAAAGAAGTGTTTCTTATGTATCTAACTGCTCATATACTTTCATCCATATTTCCTGTGTGTTCTACTGAAAACCATGCAACTCCCTACAGTGGGATGTTTTCACATTCCCCCAGCTCTGCTTACTAGTGAAACTCCACTGGTCTATCTATATATGTACATAGAACACTTGATAGAAGACATCCAACCAGGTAGCCTTTATGGAGCCAGAGAGAATTCAGAAAAAAGGGTATAATCAGAAATTAAAGGAATAGCCTGCTCATTGGATATGAATATAAATTCTAGGGTTGGGAGGGAAGGTCATTTTTTTGTGATATACCCATTGGAAATGAAATGAGTACCTTGAGGAGATAACCGCACTCCCATGTTTATTGTGCCATTATTCATAAGAGCCTGTATATGAAAACAACCTAAGTGTGTTCTGATGGATGAATGAATAAATAAATTATGATACATATGGACAAATACGTTAGGGAATATTAGTTAGCCTTAAAAAAGAGATCCTGCCATTTCAACACTTAGATAAACTTAGAGGACATAATGCTAAGTGAGATAAGCCAGACATAGGAAGGAAAATACTGCATGTTCTCACTTATGTGGAATCTAAAGAAGTTGAAATTATAAAATCAAAGTGTAGAAGGATGGTTGTCAGTGGGGAGATATTGGTCAAAGGGTACAAAATTGCAGTTATGTAGGATGAAAAAATCAGAGATGTAACATATGGTGTGATAAGTATAGTTAATACTGTATCGAATACTGGAAATTAGCTGAGAGTAGATTCAGGTACTCTGACTACATGCCTAAAAGGTAAATATTGAGTTGGAGGAGATGGATATGTTAATGAACTTGACTATAGTAATCTTTCACTATGTCCATGTATATCAAAACATAATGTATACCTTGAATATAAACATTTTAACTTTTTTTAGAGTATAATCTTTTATTCTTACCAAATTAAAAGGAAAAAAAAAAAACCCACAACAACTTGGGAGTTCACCAGGAGTCTATGAAGGTAGATTGTAAACAATGGCAAAGTATACAAATTGCAACTCCAGCCACAAGGCAAGGGACCACCCATCTGTGCCTATCTTGTAGATGTATCTGGATCGTATAAGAGATTCTTGGACTTTACTATGTTCTTTTAACAAATGGCATCATTTCCAATAGAATATAACTTAGGGTTTGAAAAGAAGATTTTTTTTCACCAGTATTTTCCATCTACTGTCATTTTTACATAATAAAGATATTTCCTCAAGTAAGATAAAGAATATTTTCATGTCTTGCCAATTATCCTACTGGGAGCCCACTCAAGTAAAGACCAATGTTAAAATCTGCAGCCTGGAAGTCAACTGGAGCTTTGTAGAGAAATATGAATACAGTTTGCCCAACAAAGAAATGTGGAAGAGGGAATGTAAGACTTGAGCCCACAACTGTCCTACTAGGTCAGTGCATTAGATTGCCAGCCAGGTAAAGACCAAATGCTGCTGCCAAGTTAAAGGGGGTATGTCATGTAGGATAAGTCCCAGGACTTCTTTTCTACCTTCAGAAGAAGAAGAGTCTGAACTGGTGTTCGGTTGAAGATGTGTAGGATGGTACCCTTTGGGATCATACTTGATTGAAGATAGACTTTGCAAACTTGAAGCCAAGAGTCCCAGTTTATTTTATGAACATGTTGGAAAACATGGAGATGCTTAGGGGAAAAAGTAAGCTGACAGTTACAAATTAGAGGTTTTAATTTAAATACTTGGGTAGAACTCGAGGAAGCATAAGAATGCCTAAGCAGCTGTATTGGACCCAGCCCTGTGCCCCACCGGGCCTTGGTAACTTGCCTAATGGAAGGCCTCTTGCCACATTGTCACTGCTTTATCTCACAATACATCCTCTGCTGGGTGAGGCCTGGCCACAGCAGCTCTGACACCCAGGTCCAACCTCTAGGTCCAGACTAGCAAGACTCATGGAGGCTCCTCGTAATACCTGCAGACTTAGAAAATGTCCTGTCCAAACAGTTCATAGGGTCTGGATTCTGTTCCAGCAGTTATGCAGGGGGAAGGATAAAGAAAATGGAAAACATTAGAGGGTTATTATGACTTGGGGCTGACTCTTACTGATGAGAGAAAAGTGGCTGAAAGAATTGTGTTGACGGTTCAGTTCTCTTGGAACTGTACCTTACATTTAAGCCTGATTCTGAAATATTTGTGTCAGACATGGATTTTTAAAGAATTAAATATTTATTTTTTAATTCCAGTATAGTTAACATACAGTGTTATATTAGTCTCAAGTATACAATTTAGGGATTCCACAATTCTGTACATTACTGAGTGCTCCTTGTGGTAAGTGTACTCTTAAACCCTATCACTATTTCACCTGCCCTCATACTCATCTTCCCTCTGGTAACCATTAGCTTTTCTCTGTAGTTAAGAGTCTTTTTGGGGGGGGGGGTATCTCTTTCTTCTTTTTTCTTTTAAAGATTTTGTTTATTTATTTGATAGAAACACAGCCAGAGAGGGGACACAAGCAGAGGGAGTGAGAGAGGGAGAAGCAGGCGTCCCACTGAGCAGGGAGCCCAATGGCAGGCTTGATCCCAGGACTCCAGGATCATGACCTGAACCGAAGGCAGAGGCTTAACGACTGAGCCACCCAGGCTCTCCTCCCTTTTTTCTTTGTTCCTTTGTTTTGTTTCTTAAATTCCACATATGAGCAAAATCATATATTTATCTTTTTCTGACTTATTTCACTTAGCATAATATCCTCTAGTTCCATCCATGTCGTTGCAAATAGCAAGATTTTTTTCTCTTTTATGGCTAAGTAACATTCCCTTGCATGTATGTGCCATCTTTGCTCCCGTACTTCGGCTATTATAAATAATGCTGCAGTCAACATAGGGATGCATGTATCTTTTCTAGTGTTTTTGTATTCTTTGGGTAAATACCCACATTACTGGATCATATGGCAGTTCTATTTTATTTTATTTTTTCTGAGGAAACTCCATACTCTTTTCCCCAGTGGCTGCGCCAGTTTGCATTCCCACCAGCAGTGCACAAGGGTTCCTTTTTCTCCATATTCTTGCCAACATTTGTTGTTTCTTGTGTTTTTGACTTTAGCCATTCTCATAGGTGTGAGGTGATAGCTCATTGTGGTTTTGATTTGTATTTCCCTGATGATGAGTGATGTTGAACATCTTATGTCTCTATTGGCTATCTGCATATCTTCTTTGGAGAAATGTTTGTGTTTTCTGCCATTTTTAAATTGGATTTCTTGTGGTTTTTGGTGTTGAGTTATATAAGTTCTTTATACATTTTGGGTACTAGCCCTTTATGGGGTATATCATTTGTAAATACAAAGAATCACATCAAAAAGAGACTAGTATTTTTGAGGATAAAGATAGTAATCTATTATTCAAACAGGACTTCTAACAGATGGCTTGGTGACTTCTACTTGAGTAAATATTTACTGTATTCTAAAAACTAATTTAATTGTTAAGTCAAGATTTCAAGAAGTATACAGGATAATGTAATTCCTATTTCATGTATATTTAAAGATAAATGAGATATTGCAAAAAATGAGTAAGAGTAGAGACGACTGTTGGAATCAAGGAGCCCTGAGATCAAATGCTCTTTCTAGAACTTGCTAAGCATCTGGTTGTGGGTACAGGTACACATGCTCTCCAAGCTTCAGTATTCATAAAATGTAGGTCTGTGACACTTTCACTCTGCATCCCTGGATCTTGAGGGACTTGGCCATTGAGTGAAAAGGAGGGAAGGGACCGGAGGTGGTTTGTGAATGTGTGGTCCTTCTTGTTACTTTGCACACTGTGTCAGTCAAATGGGTTCAAGTGGGGAGATTATCAGACAATAGAATCTCTAGCGAAGACTGGAGTTAGAAAGACGACAATCAAAACGAGAAACCACAATTGTGCTCTTCAGCTTGTCAGCTGAAAACCAAATAAGAGGGTAGTAAAGAGCATCCAGTAATATAAGATAAGATTAAATGTGATAGCTTTGCCAGGAGGTCTTCCTGGGGCTGGGGGAAAAGCAGAAGTGGAAAAACACATTTTGGTTTCTCTTCTCTCTCTTTTAGGCATAGCCTGGAGAAAGCCTGTAAGTTGGAGACATCACCTTGAATATTGCTTTCTGTTTCTCCCAGGCAATTTAGTAATCACTGTTTTTCATTTTGAATTACTGAATATTTCATTTAAAAACATCCAAAATTCTAAGAGGAGGAAAGAAGCGTGGAGAGAGAGAGAAAGAGGAAGAAAAGAGAGAAAGAAATGATCTTCAGCATAAATTCATTTTCTGGTTAGCTGATGTCTATTAAAAGGAATTTTTTGTTTGTGAAAAATTACTCATTATTATATTTTACAATATTTTATAAGGTAATTAAGCATTATGAAATTGGAGCTTTGTAACAAGATACATTGAAGCTTAAAAATGTGTTTCAGAAAATCCTTATCTGTGTAGTACTTACATATGATAATCCAGGCTATATAAAATTTTTTTAAACTACTCTCTCTTTTACATTTTCATTTTACAGAGAAGCAAATTAGTACTAGCATACTTGTTCATAGCTCTTTTGAGATCCTTATTCATGCATATATGATATTTTTAATTTATCAGGACTTTATATAATGTTAAAATATCTTACTGTTGGTGAAATATATCTAATGGCCAGGTTTTTTAAGCTGAGCTTTTAAATGAAGATGATGGAGTGCCATAGACTTTTTTTTTTTTTTTTTGCCATAGAGTTAACTCTCAACATTGCAGTATATCACAAACCAAAAATTTCCTCTCCTGTTGCACCATAGAAGCTCAATCTTAATTTTTCATAAACCCTGAAAATTCTATGTGGGTTACTCTCAGGCATTCTTGCAAAACAAAAAGCACTTGCCTCCATGGGTGGAAATGTGAGTAAGACTTGGACTTAAACATTGTATGTGTTCGTGTGTGCTTTGGTCTTTATGAATTTAGAAATACTGGTTTGCTCTAAGTTCTTAATTATATCTACAGTGATTGGGAAAGAAGATGATAGAGCAGATTGAAAAGTCCTTAATCATTCATGCATTCATTTATCCATCAGCAGTTTATCAAGCCACTAGTATTTGGAAGCCATTGTTCTAGTGGTGACTTTTAGGCTTGAATTGAAAAACAGAGAAACAACATTGCAGAATTGAAATACCCACATACGTATCATACATACCTTGATGTTCAAATACAAGGGTCAAGTAAAATACTAAAAGAAAAATAAATAGCTAAATGCTTTGCCCAGCCTTACTTGGTGGAAAAGAAAAGGAAAATATAATCTGAGGGGCATAATAGTTACTGAGAGTCTACTTTGGGTTGAGATCTTTACTAGTTATTTTATTAGACATGGTTGCATTTAATGTATAGATCATGAGAATTAGGTTTGCGGAATGATAAGCACTGGGGGGACAAAACTGGTGAACAGGCCACTGCCCTTGTCCTCAAGGGATTTATAATCTAGTGGGGACAGACATGGATAATTTTATTGGAACATCTAAATCCTCCAAGAACATTAATCCATGCCAATCAATCTGTATAAAGTGAAGGAGGCCACATGGTAGACACCTGATTCAGCCCAGGCCAAGTCAGGGACACTCTGTTTCATCAGAATGGATGTATGTGGGGCTAAGTAATTTGTCCAAAGTCCATGTCCTCAGGGATGTTCTGCTCCTTGGGTGTTGCAGAACAAGAAAACTGGGGGCAGCAGATACAGGTGTACCTGAAGAAGAGCTAACAGTGAAGGATCTGTGCCAGCCAGGGTGTGCCCTGTGGCCTTGGAGCAATGACCCTATTGGGGCATATACCCTGTGCAGTGGGAGTTAGTAAGACTTATAATGGGGTATCTATCTGCCATCTCTTTTGGACTTAAAACTAATGAGTAAGCACCCCAAGATACAGAGATAAAGTGACCCAACAAAGTTTACACACCAGTAATAGGAGGACCAAGGTTACTTTTGAGTTCTTGCTCTTAGCTGTGATATTAAACTCTCCACGTAGTCACCAGAGTCATGCTATATGCACTTCCTAGGAAGAGGAAACTGAGGTTTATGGAGATTAAGTATGACTCCTTCCTTGAAGTCATATAGCTCTTAAGTGCCAGAACCCGTACTGATTTTTGTTCTAAAGCCATGCTACACTTTGGTTAATTATTGTTAGGAAAAACATTTTTTACTTCAACTATGCCAAGTGTAGGTTATTTTTCCTGGCGTATAAATTGTCCAAATTCATATGGGCAAGATTGAATAATTCTTTTCTATACCACAGCAGGGAAGACAACTTGAGTATCACTTTTGGGGTTAATTCATTCTGGCAGGCCTTTCATGAGATGGTCTTAGAGTGTGCTAGAGGAGGGATAATAAAGGACGGTGACACTTTCCTGGCACAGTTCCATGTTTGTTTGTGTTCTGGGGACAGGACTGTAGGCTCAGCTTAGTACTGGGCACATCCCTTGAGCGACTCACACTTTTATTCCCTGAGAGAAACTTTGGCCTTCTCTCTTAAGGCATCTCGACAGCCTCTTGGGAGCTGAAGTGACATCTGGGTGGAATCAGATGGCAGAGTTCTCAGGTAAAATGCCTGCCTGTCTCTGAAGGCTTTCCCTATCTTTCAGTGGGCAGTTTTATGTTTGTACTTTGGGTGCTCACTAGAAACTGAATCCTGAATTTACTGGTAAGTTACTTTGAACCATATGTGGTTCCCATGGTATTTTAGGCAATATTTCTGAAGACAGACCCCTGTGAGACTGCACAGGCCATTTATCCATAAGGCTGACCATTATTTTAGAAAACAGTATGGAGATTCCTCAAGATGTGAAAAATAGAGCTACCCTATGGCCCTCCAATTGCTCTACCAGGTATTTACCCCAAAGATACCAATGTAATGAAGTGAAGGGGCACCTGCACCCCAGTGGTCATAGCAGCATGTCCACTATAGCCAAACTGTGGAAAGAGTTCAAATGCCTTTCAATAGATGAGTGGATAAAGAAGATGTGGTCCGTATATACAGTGGAGTATTATTCGGCCATCAGAAAGAATGAATACCCATCATTTACATTGACTTGGATGAAACTGAAGGGGATTATGTTAAGTGAAGTAAGTCAAGCAGAGAAAGACAATTATCATATGATCTCACTCATATGTGTAACATAAGCAGTATCATGGAGGACCACAGGGGAAAGGAGGGAAATCTGAAGGGGGAGAAATCAGACAGGGACATGAACCATGAGAGACTATGGACCCATGAAACAAACTGAGACTTTCAAAGGGGAGGGGGTGGGGAGGTAATAGGGTGATGGGTATTAAGGATGGCACATGTTGTGATGAGCACTGGGGGTCATTGAACTCTACATCAAAAACTAATGATGTACTATATAGTGGCTAACTGACCATAATAACAAAAAGAAAAAAAAAATTATCTGAGGCACTGATCCCTAAATGCCTGTGTTCTGATGCTATTCTGTAGCAAAACTTTTACTGGTTGTGGCAAATAAGAAAAACACGTGTTAGGACTATGTAGTGATCTACCAAACTTTTCATAAAATTTACTAAAGGACTAACCCTTCAATATTCCTATTTTTTTCTTTTGCTATGCAAATATTGCATATTTTAAAATATTTTAAAATAAATCATTTTAAAATGATCACGATAGACATAAAAATATCTATTTCTGTCAAATGTAACAGTTGGCAACCTCTTCCACTTGTGTTCTTTTCTCCTCCTACCCCCAATTTTACTCAGTAGAAATTCTTAATGTTTTGGAACCACAGGTCAGAAGTACCTAAAGAGAATATGTCATTGCTTTCCTTAAATTCTTCATCGGTTTCTATCTTCAGGATAGCAACATATTTAAGCTTCATGAAGTTGCTTACTGTTTTGTCTTTAGTTTTCATCAAACATTGTTATAAATGGTCAAAAGAGATAGTTTTGCAATCTTGTATTCAAAAGTTACTTTTCATCTCATTTTCAACAACTCTCTTACATATAAGGATCCACAAAATGAAGTCTTCCTAGGACTCAGTGCCAACACAATCTGCCTCTCAAATGAACTTGCTTGCAAAGAGTGCCGTGAAATCCATCACAAAATTTTAGCTGAGTGCTACATTTGATCTCCAATTGCAGAACTGTCATACCATCATCCCAGTATCTTTCTTCCCTTCATTTAAGTGGTTTCTGAACTCTCTTTCAGAAATCTGTATCTTAACTGCCCATATTCGATTTTAAATGTTCTTATTGTAAAAGTTTTCAAATCTATTTTTAAGCTTTAGGTTGACTTAGGTAAATAGTCAAAAATAGTAGATACTGGACGCCTGGGTGGCTCAGTGGGTTAAAGCCTCTGCCTTCAGCTCAGGTCATGATCTCAGAGTCCTGGAATCCAGGCCTGAATCTGGCTCTCTGCTCGGCAGGGAGCCTGCTTCCTACTCTCTTTTTGCCTGCCTCTGCCTACGTGATCTCTCTCTCTCTCTGTCAAATAAATAAATAAAAAATCTTTAAAAAAATAGTAGAGACTGAGTGACAAAAGGTATGAGTGCAGAGAAACATTTTGATGCGCTTGTAGAGCTTGGGTAATACTCAAATCAAAGTTCCACGCTTTTTTTCCTGACACCTTCTGTATCTGCCTCATTAGCATTTTTCTCATATGATTGTGCCAAGTGGTAGCAATAGAAGGAAGACGAGGATGACTTAGCTTCTTGGAGTATGTGTCAATTCCAGATTCTGAGACATTGACAAGAAGACTGTCACTCTTTCCTTCAGGTTTGTAGTCAGTGTGAAGTATGAAGTATTCTTTCTTTCTTCTCTGGAATTTAAGCTGCTTCTCTATATTGCAATTTCAAACATAAAGAGTAATCCTGGGCTCAGCTTGAAAATGCATAGGCAAAAATTGATGTGTCTTGAGAATAGTGCAGAAGGGAGCCCCTGGCTAGCTTGGTGTTACCTCACCTACCTGCACCTTAAACATACAGCTGTAAAAATGTTTCCTTTAAGTTTTTAATGGATGACTCTCAGTTAAATGGGTAAAAATCCAGTAAGCAGAGAATCTTAAGAGAAGCTGATGTACATTTTTACTTTCATTTTCATAGTGGATTGCTGTGTGATATCCATTATGAAACATTATAGAATGGTGAATATACTTTCCAAAAGAGTGGGAAATGACTTCATTGAGTATCTTACTGGTCCTGCATGTCAAGAGTTATCCATATGTTATTTTATTTAATTTTCATAACTTCATGAAAATATATTATCTCCATTTTTTTGTGTGTGTTGGAAAATGAGGCTCAGAGAAATAAATTGCCTGATGTGACAGAGCTAGTAATTTGTAGAAGCAGAAGGTGTCTGTAGGTCTGTCTGATTTCATCTGATTCCAGACACTGCACCTTTATCCCTTAGAGTAAAGCTGTATCTGAGGTCTCGAGGCAGCACGCAAGGAGAAAGTTGATGATGATGGCTATTGTATTACGAACTCGTTGTCACCAAGCCATATGTCATTGTGCAAAGACTTACTTACCTGAGCCAGCCCGTCCTTTTGTTAGAACTTTCAGAGCTCTTGAGAAAATATACTTGTCATCTTTGGGTAAAACAAAGTAAGGAAGCCTTGGATTTGAGAGAAGGCATCTTTCTCCCGATGGTTTGTAGCTGTGACATCTCATACCTTCATTTGGGAAAATAAATTAAAAAAAAAAAAAGGAAAAATCTTACTATGTTCAGAGTGCTGTGCCATATTATAGTGTCTTTTAGATACTACAATAAATAAGTGCCTGGCCTCGTTTCTCATGGAAATTCATTGGTCATTGGGATAAATAGCAAGCTAATAATCACACAAATAATTCATTAACTAGAACTGTGACAAATACTACAGTGGAGAAGGACAGGATGTTATGAGTGTGTAAATACAGGGGGAGAACTCCTAAGTCTGAGACTGAGTCAGCTGAATGAAGGGGCTGGGAGGGGCTGAGCTTTCCAGGCAGAGGGTCCAGATAAGTAATAGAAGAGTCACCTGGAAGTGAACAATACATTCTGCTAGGCTGCAAGAGGCCAGAATAAGTGGATCACTTATTGCTTTTATGCTTTCTTTTAGTTAATACTTGTGGAAGCTCTGAATTCCGTCCTTGCCCAAAATGGTTTTGTAGCACATAGTATAACCTGGCAAGTGCCTGTATATACTAAGGGTCCCAGGGATTTTTTCTGAGTTCTCATTATCCGGTACTCTGTAATAAATCATTGCCAATCTTAGTAACAGATAACTAACCATTTATTAATTATCTGTTATGGTTCTGTGAATTGACTGGGCTCAGCTGGATGGTTCCAGAAAGTCCAGGTAGGTGCTCCAGGACTTTTTCTCTGGTCTTATACATCACAGAACTTCACTTCTGCCATATTCTTAGTCAGAGAAATGATTAAGACCTGCTCAGATTGGAGGGAAGGGGTAGTGGATTTCATCTGCTGGTTTAAGAGTGAGTAGGTCGCATTGAAGAAGAACATGCCGGAAGGAAGATAATGTTGCCATTCTCCTTGAAAAACACAGTCTGCCATGCTTAATAAAGGAATTGGATGCTAGTCAGGAATGAGATAAGCTCAGGAGGCTGGTTTGTCTGTTCCTTATGGTCTCAAGTTTCTGATTTGATTTGTATTTTAGGAACTGCCAAGATTATATATGTCTCCCTTCTTTTAATCAGACCCTACTCTGATTCATTTAATCCCAATGAGATGGCATTACAGAATACATCCTCACCAAGTCCTCTTGGTCAACTTACATTATTTCTCTAAGTTTTAAAAAAGATCCTGGTTGAATCTAGACTGTAAAAGCTTCCTTATTGCTACATTAGATTGTAATAAGGTTGCCAGGGATTTACTCATTTGCTCAGCAAACACCAACAGCAAAAGCTTAGGGTGCTTATACAGGTCTGAAGCTATTCCACTATTCCAAGAACTATATATTCAGTAGTCTTTAATAACAGAATCGAGAGCCAACTGTGTGCTAGGTTACATGTTCTGTTCTGGGAATGTAAATATATATATTTTTTAAAGCTAGCATTTCTTAAAAAAGATTTTTATTTACTTGACAGAGAGATCACAAGTAGGCAGAGAGGCAGGCAAAGAGAGAGGAGGAAGCAGGCTCCGCGCTGAGCAGAAGTTGGATGCAGCCTCTATCCCAGGACTCTGAGATCATGAGCTGAGCCGAAGGCAGAGGCTTTAATCCACTGAGCCACCCAGGTACCTTGGGGATGTAAATATTAACAGAAAAATTATAGTGCTGCCCTTGTGAGTTTTTAGTGTAAGGGAGGGGTTAGACTAGTTAGATGTTCATGCAAATGTGAACTTCATGTTAGACACTAATGTTTGTATTGAGAATAGCAGCTTAATAAAGATATATAAGTACTTACTTTGTGCCAAGTCTAGGATAATTTAAATTTGTAGATGATAGTTTCCACTATGGATGATGTGTGAACGTCATTATTTATGTGTTCTGGGGAATTCTACATAATTGTAAGATTCCAGCTAAGTAAACTTAGGAAAGAAGTTAAAATATGGATTTGGTGATGACATTTTTTGAGTGCTTTGGAAGAATTTGCTTCTTATATTTGCATGGACAGTTATGACGGAAGCATGATGGAAATTGCTTTAAAGTGGTGTTTCTTAGCAAGTTCTGTCATTTTTCTGACAAATCTACCCACCTTCCCTCTTAAGGGGAAAAAAAAAGGAAAATAAAGTTGTCTTTCTGGTACCATAATTTAGAGAGACATGTTTCTATCCCATAGAATAAAGAAAGCTATTTCTCTGGCCTTTTTGCTAGAAAAATAGGGATATTGTTTAACAGGTACAGTGGCACTGTTTAGAAAGCTAAAACCTTTATGTTTGGAGCCAAGAAAATCTGCTTTCATCTCTACCTTTTAGAGAATTTCATCTCTACCTTTTCCTAAGCAAACATCCTTAGGTGAGTTACTTAGCACTTCTGAGCCTTGATTTTCACTATAAAGTTGGGTCATAGTATCTTATTTTTATGTAAACTGCACGACACTATGTAAAGCATTACGTTATCATATAATTATCATTTAATACTATTTGGCAGCAATTGGGCCTTTAGAATATTATATTATTGGCTGAGACAAAATTCTTTGTTGTATCTTACATATTTTCTCTTTTATTTTAAGGTCAATAATTGATTTCAAAACAGTAGTATAGGACCTTGAGATGAATTGTTGTTAGAGCTGGTGGCTATTTTGTATGAAAGATCACTTTTAATATGGTCTTCTGAGTAATATATTAATTTGGTTACCTGTGGTTTTAGTGACCAATCAGCTTATTTTTTTCTACGATCATAATTTCAGAGCGATACACAGAGTGCTTGTTACTCATATATAAGGTTGGGTAAAGAGCAAAAAGTTGCTATAACGTTAAGCTCTTTACTGATATTTATCTCAAAAAGTAGTTTCCATTCAATATGCTTAATGATGCCATCTTTACTGATGACACCTGGTATCAAATTCCACAAATGGAGTTACTTGCAGAAATATAACACAAATTCAGTATGAATCTTTGGGAATTGAAATGACTTTTTTGAGTGAATCAGAAATGAGCAATGTCTTGTAAATGTTTTCATGCAATTTTGTCTGAAAAATTATGCCTTTGAAATATAACTAATTGATTTTTGGTCATTTTAAAAATATATAACTTATTTTCCTTATTTTTTAGTTCAGGTTTTATCAATCATTATTATAATATGTTGATTTATGTATTTTTAGTTGACTGCTTTTGGTAACATTATCCTATAATACAGAGCACTTATTGTATATTAAATTAGACCTTGGTATCTAGTTTACAAGACAGTGTGGCAGAGAGATGATAAAGATCAAGAAAAGAAATTATTTTTTTAGGGATAAGGTTATTTTTAGGAAGTTTAAAAAGTGGATATCCATTTCTTATTTATGTTTGTTTATTTATACTTATAGTTTATTTATAGTTAATTTAAAACACATGCCAAAAAATAAGGTAGCTTCTTAAAAAGAGTTACTAGTTTACTATGAATTTTTGTTAATGAATTTGGATTGTTAGTTTAAGCATCAGTGCTCTTAGGTCAAGACCAAATTTGAAGAAGACCAAGAGAAGATTGGATAAAATATAGCTTACAAGTTTTCTTTTAATTAACTTGACTTTTTTATATCTTGACCTTACTGCAAACATTTCAGTTTAAATTATACTCAGTATATATTGTGACGAGCAGTTCACAAAAAAAGTTTACAAACTTCAGAGTTGCCTGGGGAACTTGATAAAAGTGCCAATTCCCAGACCCTACATAGTCCAATTAAATCAGAATCTCTCGGGGTGTAAGGCCCAGGCCTGGCTACTTTTAAGACTTGTCCAGGTGACTCTGATGTGTGACCAAGGTTGAGAACTACTGACTCCTCAGATCCTGACACAGCAGTGCCTCCCAAGGGACCCTGTCATGGCAGTTAGCAGTCCTCCATCTTCTGGACCCCGTTGGTTCAGAAATGTCTGCGGCATTATTCTGTACTGTACTCTCTCAGCTGTTCTTCCCCTTGCTCCCATGTAGGAGATATAAGTGTCACTACTTAGAGCACAACTGGCCCCAGGATGCAGTTTTAGCAAGATTCTAGCTTGGCTGCCATTATTGACTGCAATTGCTTTCTATAGAGCCAAGCCATTTCTCTTTCAAACAACTTTAAACTTAGTATCATTGTAGATTGGGGAGGGTGAAACAGCTGTATAATTTTCTCTGTACCCCCAGACTCTGGTGTAGCTTTTTAGCTATTATATGTCAGCCTTGAAATGGACCCCTCTGAGGTCATATGGGAATTTTGCTGATTTTACATCAAGGAGCCGTCCAGACAGGCTGTGAAGTAAAAAGACCCAGCTGCTGAGAATGATGAAGCTGCCAGTAACAGCTTTGGTTCCGAAGCCTGGAACCTCATCTGTCTTGTTCACTGTGGGATCCCTGGCTCTGAGAACAGTATCAACCACGGTGGGCACATGATGCAAACTTGTTGAATGAAGGCATGAAGCATGAAAAGCCTAATTGCTTAATGGCTTTGGGAAGGGCTTGTAAACAGTACCCATCATCTGCCTCTCAAGCCCCTACTACTGAATGATTATGATAATGATTGTCATAACTGAGCACTTTATGTATACTAGACAATGCCCCGCCTCACATGTACACCTACATACATGGGCACACGGACACAGAAATGCAAATATGTTCTTTCCTGTTAACGACTCCTAATGATCCTATTAGGTAACTGTTATTATCTATTATTATCCTCCTGTTATAACTGGGGAAACTGAGACTTAGGGACACAATCAATTAAAAGTAGAATTGGCATCGAATTTCGCATCTTCCAGTTCCAAGGCTGCATGATAAAATCACCATATGGTGCTAGTAATCTCTCTGTCTGTAGCTTCAGCTTCCAAACGGGAACCATTCATTGTATTTGGTTCTGTTCTTTGTCTGTGTTGCCTTTTGGGTTCTTTTAATCAACTTTCTATCTGTAGCTTCAGTTTCCTTAAACATTTCCACGAGCATCATCCATCCCTTCGTAGCAGTTACCACTTGCAGAACTTACATTATTCCTGCATCCGTTCACTTGCCTTCCTCTATTAGTACCCAAGTTTCACCCGAGAAGGGTGTTGGTTTTCTTGTTGGCCACATTAGTGCCTAGAGAGTGGTTAAGTGCTTGCTGGATGCATGAATAAATGGACCACTCTCATCTGTGGTCCTTGTTTGATTGATAAGCCCCACCATCCAGCTGCTCAAACAAGACAGCTGGGCATTATTGTTGCTTGGTCAGATTGTGTTTGCTTCTCAAATGTTATTCAAATCTGTGTTTTTCCCCTCCATTCCCTATGCTACTGCATCAATTCTGGCACCTATTACTTTGTATTTTATGGTAGCATTGTAATCTTTGTCCCTGACTTGAGTTACCCTCTGATTCATAACATTTCTAGTGTAGTGATTCTCAACTGGGAGAAATTTTCCCTCCAGGTGAAATTTGGCAATGTCTGGAGACATATTTGGCTATCACAATTGGATTGGCTACTGGCATCTAGTTGGAGAGGCTAGAGATGTTGCTAAACATCCCAGAATGCACAAGACCACCCCCCAATGAGAAATTACCTGGCCAAAGTGTCAACAGTGCAGATATTGAAGAAAAACACTCTTCTAGAGAAAGCTTATTAAAACTTCATTCTTTTTTAAAAAATATTTTATTTATTTATTGAGAGAGTGAGAGAGATAGAATGAAAGAGAGTATGAGAGGGGGGAGAGTCTGAGGGAGAAGCAGACACCCCACTCAACAGGGAACCTGGGACTCCAGGATTATGACCTGGGCCAAAGGCAGTCCCTTAACCAAAACCACCCAGGTGCACTAAAACTTCATTCTAATTTATATGTAGTCAGACCCTTTTAATGACTGGACTCTGCCAACAGGGTAAAAATACAAAGTTCATAGCATGTAGAGTATAATTATGGTTTACTTCCTCCTTACTACTTTGGCTACATCTTATTCTTCTATCAAATGTGCATGAAGTTCCAATTATTTTAGGCAATTTACATGTTCTTGAATGCTCTCGGTATATTCTCTTGTTGACTTGTTAAAACTCTGAGGCAAGCTTCTGAGATGCTCTCCTGGTCTGGCCTAGATACAGTCATTCAGTAAATTGTAAGTGCTCAGGGTGTGGACACTATTAGGCACTGAGTATACAGAAGTGAATAAAATAAAGGAGATTCCTCCCTTTTGGAGCTTCCCATTTTTACTATAGTTAGCTGAGAACTATATAGCACTTAGAACTATCACTTCTTCATTTTTAGACTACGAAGTACAATTCAGTTTTCCCTTTAGATAACATGAACAATACTTAAGTCATTCTCAGTTCATAGCAAATTCACATTTATTTTTCTAAAAAAACGTGCATTTTAAGCAGTTGGTTTCTTCAAATCAGGTTCCAAACGAGATCCATTCATTGTATTTGGTTCTGTTCTTTGTGTTGTTTTTTGGGTTCTTTTAATCAAGTTCTCTCTGTCCCTTTTTTCCCCTTCCTTCCATCTTTCTTTTCTTCATTCCTTCTTCATCCCTCTTTTCTTCTCCTCACCCCTTCTCTTTCTCCCGTTCTGTTGTTCTGTGGGGAGGCAGTCAGTCAGTTGTCCTGTAGAAGGTCCCACATTTTTGAGTCTGGATTTCTGACTTCTTCTTTGTCCAGATATTTAACTTATTCCTCTATTCTTCACGTTCCCTTACAGACTGGAAATTAGATAAAAAGGTTTAATAGACTTATGTACTTTTTTTGCAATAATAATTCATAAGTAAATAGTGCTGTGTATTTCACATTTCATCCTATAGGTGGTAAACAATGTGTGGTTGTTTGACTTTTAATGATACTTAAATTGGGTTCAGATGGCGACAGGTGACAACCCAATATCTTCCTTATAAACTTTCCTATCAGCTTTGCACCTAATTGTTTAAGCATTCATAATCACCGAATGGTGCTTGTCTTTGTCTGATTACACCAGTGATGTTTTCATTTGTACCAATTATTTTCTCTTGATTAAAATTGACTGTATCTTTGGATTATCTACTTTAAAATATTTTAAGACTTTTACAATTATTTAAAAAAAAAACAACCTCAGTTTAATTGATTGCTTACTATGTTCCTGGTCCTAGGATATTGTACCTAATTTTAAAAATATGCTTTATAATTATTTAAATTTTTAAAACAGCCCAGTAGGTTTCCAGAAGAAAGTTGAGTCTTAGAGAGGTTGAATAATTTTCCGAGTGCACCAAATATTATTAGAAGTAAAGTTAAGATTATCTAAAGTCAGGTTGACTCTAAAGTTTATGGTCTTACCTATAAGCTACAGGCATCTTTGAAAAAAGACAAATTCTTTTTCCATAGATAGCTATTAAGTCACCTTTTCCAATCATAATAAATGGTTGTTTACATAAGTAAGCATATATTTGTTAGTATGCATATATTATATGGCATGTAATAACCTAGAAACTCATTACTTAGTATCAGATCAGCATGGCATGAAACAAAGTGTGTAGCTCAAAATAATTAAAAATACATTCTATTCTTTACTTGCTCTGATCTTCAACAGACATTGAAAGAACCTGAAGACATAGCTCACAATAAGCATTTGTTCCATTCCCTTTTCTTTCATAGGATTTGAATTTTCTTCAAATTCTACAAATTCCTTTACACAACCCACCTTTTAAAAATATCCCCTTTATGATTTCAGGTCTTTTAGTTTGGGAAAGAATTCCTTATTTTTAGGAAAGAGGTAAAGGAAAATCAAACTTCTGATTTCAGCAGTGACTTTCAAACTTTCTTGACCACACATAATAAGTGGGAAGTGTCAGAAAATAATGCAGTGACCTTTAACACTTCTGTGTTATTCCATTACATTCTGCTCCACTCCATTCCATTCCTTGGTGCCCCGTTCCCCCTCTACTTAAGAATTTTAGTTATGACTCATCCACTTGATTTATGATTCATCAGTGAGTCATGAGCAGCAATAAGAAACCAAGTTACACAATTATGTTCCATTGGAGAGAGAGAGAGGCCTATGAACATGGTCACCTTACTGATTTTGCTTCTATGATCCATATAAATGCATGTCACATTAATTGCTTTGCTAAGAATTACTTCAGTGGGAATTTATATTTTGAAAAGTCCTATTAAAGTAATTATTAGTGAAAGAAAAATGGTAATGATTAGGTCAGAGGGGAATGAAGTAAAACACTTTGAAAATAATAGGATTAAGATGGATTATGGATTTAGTGTGTTTTAAAATTTGTTTTGTAATGTTGTTTGACAATACAGAAGGATCCGTGGAAAAGAGGGTAAAACACAAACAATTTTAATAGGGAGCAAAATGATTAAGAGAAATTATAAGGATTAATATGCATGTTTTGTAACAGACCATGAGAAGGGTTGGTGAGACTGTAGAGAAATGGGAAACTCCATATATTGCTGAAGGGAATGTAAAATAGTGCAGCCACATTGGAAAACAGCTTAGTTCTTCTTCAAAATGTTTAACAGTTAAGTCTGGTGCAGCAAATCCAGGTGCATAGCTGAGAGGAATGAAAATATATGTCCACACACTAACTTGTTCACAAATGCATGTCCGTAGCAGCATCATTCGTGAGAGTCAAAAATTGGAACTAACCCATATGTTTGTTGAATGATACATAAAATGTGGTATATTTACTCAATGGAGTATTATTTGGCTGTAAAAAGAAAGGAGGCACTGATATATGCTACAAGGTGGATGAATCTCGAAAGGATTGTCAGCTGAAAGAAGTCAGTCACAAAGGACCACATGTCCTATGATTTCCTTCTTATGGAATGCCCAGAATAGGCAGATTTATAGAGATAGAAAGTGGATCAGTGGTTGCCAAGCTGAGGCTAGGGAGGGGCAGGAGAAGTGGATGCTAAGGGTTATGAGGTTTATATTTTGGATGACAAAAGTGTTCTACAATTAGATCATGGTGATGGTCCAACCTTAGTAATACACCCAAACCCACCAAATTGTACATTTTAAGTGGGTGAGTTTTATAATATATGAATTATCTCATTAAGGTTGTTGAAAAAGAAATACATATTTTAGAGTTGAGTGGAAGAATTAAATAAATGCTATTTCTTGATGAATCAAGTGATAGTCCTTATGTTTTGGATATTGTTTACATATTTATTTTGCATATTAGAGTTCTTGCTCAAGGTGTTTGTACATTCTGAAGAACAACTAGCAGAGCAGTTTGGTTCAAGTTTGTATAAAATCTGCATTTATAAGAAGAGAGTCAATTAGTAAATGATATTTTCGGAAAGACATTTAAAACTAAGACCAATAAAATGGCAAAAATAGCTCAAGAATGGGGGAACAGAATGTAGACAGTAGATTTCATGTTGCTAATATTGATTCAAGATTTTTATAACTGTACTTCAAAATTAACCTTTTCTTTGTTCTCATAATTTAACTGGGGACTGATTGCTTCTGTTTTGGCCACAGTTTAATTGCAGTCTGAGGTGATTCAGAAAAAGATATCAGGGTTTTCAGATAATTAAAAAAGCAAGTTTAATTTTAAATAAACTTTTTTTGGGAGTAATTTTATATTTACAAGAAAGTGGTGAAGAGAATAGACCATTTCCTTAAACCTTTACTGATGTCCTTAAAGGTTTGCTATGGTATAAATACTGGTCAAAACGAAGAAATTAGTATTAGCACATTGATATTAACTAAACTCCAGAATTGATTTGGAGTTCACAGTTTTTTCCACTGATATCCTTTTTTCTGTCCATTGATCCAGTCCAGGCTATCACATTACATGTAATCATCACGTCTTCTTAGTCTCCTCTGATGTGTGACAATATTTTGGTATTTCCTTGTTTTTTTTCGCAACTTTGACATTTTTCAGGGGTCCAGGTCAGTTATATTTTAAAATATTCCTTAATTTATAAAAACAGAGACAAACCATAAGAGACTCCTTAGAGAACTGAAGATTGCTGGAAGGGAGGTGGGGGAGGATTGGTAATTGGGTGATGGGTATTAAAAAGGACACTTGATGTCATGAGCACTGGGTGTTGTATGCAGCTATGAATCACTAAATTATATCCCTGAAACTAATAATACACTATATGTTATGTAACCTGAATTAAAAAAAAAGGAATATTCCTTAATTTAGTTTTGTTTGATACATATTACTTTTTTTTTTTTTTAAGATTTTATTTATTTATTTGACAGAGAAAAACATAGCTAGAGAGGAACACAAGCAGGGGGAGTGAGAGAGGGAGAAGCAGGCTTCCCGCCAGGCTTGTAGCTTGATGTGGGGCTTGAACCCAGAGTCCCAGGATCATGACCTGAGCCGAAGGCAGCCACTTAACGACTGAGCCACCCTGGTGTCCTTGATACATATTTCTAATCATTATTAGATCTGAGTGTCGAGGGTTGGGGACTAATATCACAGAGGCGAAGGTCCCTCCGGCTTACCTCGTGTCTGGAGGTACATGGCGTCAGCATGATTTATTCCTGGTGGTAGTAATCTTGATCATGTGTATAAGGTAGTGTTTGCTGGAGTTTCTCCACTGAAAAGTTCCTCTTTTCCCATCTGTATTCTATTCTTTGGAAGCGAGGAGTTAGTTTTATATGAAAAAGGGAGTGCTTCATTTTTATTTCTGTTTTTTATGTAGGCCCAAATACATCTTTTGAATCTGTGCAGTAAGGAGGTTCTTTTTTTAATCTTGAACTAAAACATCTTTTCTTTCCTATGACAAGTTATAATGCTTCTTAAGCAAATTGTGATTCTCATAACAGACTGAAGATTCCATTATAAGTTAAGTGGTTTTTTTTTGTTTTTTTTGTTTTTTTTTTTTTTTACTAGTGACACTGAAGATGTTAAGATAAGATGAAAATTCTCTTACTAAAGGGAGTATATTTCTAGGGCAATCCAACAAAAAAGCTTTTTCATGAGTGTTGTTTCATACAAACAATAAGGGGAAAATACTATGCCATGAATGGCATTTTGCATTGTGTCTGCAAAGATATATAGCTCACTTTTCATGTACATTTTTCTATCCGTGTATGGGATGTTCATCACAATATGAGTATTTTAGTTTTTTTTTTTTTTAAGATTTTATTTATTTATTTGGCAGAGAGAAACACAGCTAGAGAGGGAACACAAGCAGGGGGAGTGAGAGAGGGAGAAGCAGGCTGCCCACCGAGCAGGGAGCCCGATGCTGGGCTCAGTCCCGGGTCTCCGGGATCATGACCTGAGCCGCAGGCAGTCGCTTAACCAATTGAGCCACCCCGGCGCCCCTGAGTATTTTAGTTTTATTTACTCCATGCACTTTATAATATCATTAAGTCCTATTTCAAAAATTATGTTTTTTCCCCCACAGACATTTGCTTTAATAACATTCAAGACCTTTTCTATAGAAAGCTAATTCCTCTCAGTTCACTTTCTTTTTTCTACAAGAACAGATTCCTTCAATTAATTTCTCTTTTTATTTAGTTTTCAGCCCCTTCTACATTTTAGGTTTCTTCACTGAGGCTAGAAACAAGATGTCTGGCTCAGCTTTGAAATGAGCATGTGTGCAAGGGTGCCCATATATGTGTGCACGTAGATGCACACATGTGTGCGTGCACACACATGTTCTTGCACTCTCAGGCAAACACACATGCTTTCTTGGTCTCTGATTGAATGTGTAAGTTTTTCAGTTCTCCTGAATCTCTTAAGAGGTTACATTTGTATTTAATGTAACTTAATTGTGCATTTAAAAAGGAATTAGATGCTAAATTTGGTTGTATTGTATCACATTGAAAACTAAAACAAACAATAGGTTCGTTTATCTCTTTTATGCTCCTATTTGCTGTCTTTAACCCAGTTTCATCCCAAATTTTCCCGAGCACTCTCTCTCTTCTGAAATGGTTTTGTTGTGCCAGCATTCATCTCTAATTTTCAAATCAAATGGACTTTCTCCTTCTGGAGTTGGACACTCACTGACACACAGTGTGTATTTAATAAATATCAGTTAATTGAACATCGAAGAGACTTTTAATTCTCCATAAAAATGTTGGTATATATAAGAATACCTCTCACAAGTATACTTTCCTAATTTGCTTAATTTGTAATGACGAGTGATTCCTCCCCTCCCACTTCTGTGTGATACCCACTCAAGCATGTGAATGAAGCAGGAATATCTGGTATTGGCAGACAGTGCTCTTAGAGATTTTGCAATGTAGATTTGATTACTGTGTATTTTTAGTTTGTGCTCCACTGATAGGTTTAATAACTGGTTTGGGGCCTGTTTAGTCAGTCCCCAGCAACAATATCACTTTCTGCTTTCCCCTTTGGGTCTTAAAAGGCAAATCTGTGCTTTTTTGGGGGCAATAGAAAATTGAACCAAGAGGTGTATACCTCTCCTAGAATAGGGTCCTTGTTCTCTTTTCTGACAAAGAGCAACTGGTCAACCGGTCACTTGAACTAAGACATAAATACTTAAAAATGAGGCAACAATTGTATTCTGGGTCATAGAGTGGAGGTAAAATAAGGTAGGTCACAGATGTAGAATGAGTAACTAGCCACAGTGGAATATGGTTTTTAAGAAATGTTAGTCTTTTCTCTGGTCAACACTTGAGAAAACATTTTCTCAGCCCTAAATAAGGACCCTCAATAGGAAACTTCTGAATCTTTAGCATAAAACCAAGGGGCTTTTCACAATGGAGTTGTATCCCCCTTTGTAGGGTCCTAGTAGGTCTGTGCAGTGGTTACCAACTTTTGTTCTTTCATAATTATATCCCCCTTCAAATTTGTTTTATTTCAAGAAACATTGTTGAGAGAGGTGGAATTATATATTCCTGTTGGAGGGAAGTACCTAGCGCTAAGCTTAGTATTGTTACCATTTTGTTGCGCCAAGAATACTACTACTATATATTGAAAATAATGGCAGCATTAATGCCCACTTACTGAGCCCAGACTCTGTTCTTATGAAGTCATCCAGGCATTTTGCAAATACTCTGAATTCAGGGACCCTGCCCATTATATCCTCACCTTTATTAGAGTCACTGGGATATAGAAGGCACATAGAAGGCAAGAATTTTTCTCATCTTCAGAACAATCCCGAACAGACCTATTCTAATTTCTCTTCGACAGATGGAGAAACTGAGGCTTACAAATAAAGAACTTGTACAGGGCCATTCACTTAGTAATTACAGTCGTAGATTTGAGCTCAAGTATATATAGCTTCGAGGCCAGACATGTTTGCACTGTACTATGTGGCAAGTAGGTAGATGGGTAAAATAGTAAGAGTGATTGAATGAATGAATTGCTGTAGTCCTATTTCTTTGTATTTATTACCCAGCTATCCCTAGGCTACCTTTGGTTAGAATAATAGAGTTATGCTTGCCATGGTAGAAGATGGCTTTGATTTCTCCTTGCCTGTTCTTAATATCCAAAGCTTCTGTAGAAGTCCCCAAACAAACAAAACAAAATAAAACAAAACAGAATAAAGCAAACAGTGGTACCACTGGACTCAAGGGATGCACTCACACTATGGAGGCCAGTCTGCTGCAGGTCTCTGATACTTTCCTGTGAGATAGGAGAGCATGTCTCAGAGGTGCTCCGCAATATTTTGTCACCAAGGAACTGGGCAGGGGTGGTGGTGGAGGGGTGTGAATGAATGGTCATTCTGTTGGGTGCCCATATCCTTCTTTGTGTCTTGTGAGTTCAAGTTCCACATATGTTGTTCTTAAGTAATTCTGCTCTTTGCTTTGTCTGGCCCAGAATTCAGTTAACTGTCCAAACACAGGGAGCTCACAAATCAAAACCATCAATTTCCAAGAAAATTGTCTGTTTAATGGCTTGTTTAAATTCAATTCCAGGAAGGTACTGGAATCAAGGTTATAGAATAGTATATAATAAGGCAGGCCAGAACAAAAGACTGAGATTGGCAAGGACAGGAGAAGGACATTTCGGGCAGGGAATAATGTGTTTATTATTACACTAGAGTAACTTTAAATTTTGATCCTTTTATTTCCCTTTCCACTTTTTCTCTAGAAATTACTAAGGAAATTGGACAGAAAGTAGAAGAAAATAAAAGGCCATAAACCTTCTACAAGTCGAGGAATTCTTACTTAACTCTGAAAATTTGTTTAATTGAGATAATTAGATATTTAGATGAAATCAAATATAGAAGAAAAACTTAAGCAGCCAACACGATGAGAGCGTGTTGAATGACTTGTTGAACAGCAGAGAGGCTCTTTTCGGTTTTTTAGAATCTATTGCGAATTTGCAGCCAAAGAGAATTCTGGTGCGAACGAGGTTTGCCTAATATTACTTCCCATTTGTTAGAGAGTTGTAGTTGGTTAGCTGGAAATACAGTATTTCAGTTTCTAGGGAAAATATATCTGTTGTAGGAAGTAATACTTTTACATAAATTTATCTGAGATTTTGGAAGACTTAAATTCCTCCTTTCCTCATTTACATCTCTAATGCGTGCCTTTGACTGTGTTGATTCAGCAACGTTGGTTACGATTCTATGTTATACTCTTAATGTATATGGTAGTTCACTGTTTATAGACCACTGGCTTCTGGGATTTGAGGCAGTTTGAAGAAGAGCATGACCTTCTATAAACCTCTTTTTAAAAATTTTGTTGATACATAAATTAGTCTATTTAATTTTATAGTTTTTTTTACAAATAAAAGTTTTTATTTTCCCACTAAAATTTCCTTACAATGATGTTGAATATCAGCAGTAATAGAGAACAGGTAGTGTCTGTATTTTCAACTTCCCAAGAATGTTCTGCTCAGATTACAGAGGTATTCTATAACATCTTGTTTAAAACTGTAAATATTTGAGATTGCTGAAGTAGGATTTTTTGAAGATCATTGAATGTCCTTTGTTTTATATTAAATAATGGGCACATTGTACCTTTCTTTATATGTAATAATGAATACTTTGGGAAAACTGTGTTCTCCAGAATTTTCTCTGGTATCAGTTTTGTGTCTATTCAACTTAACAGCTTTATACAAACAACAAAAAAAAAGAGCTATTTTTTTTTTTAAGGAACTATTTATTTATTTTAGAGCGAGGGAAAGAGTGCAACTTGGGGGAGGGGCAGAGGGAGAGGGAGACAAGCAGATTCCCGGGAGAGTGGGGAGTCTATTCAACAGTGGGGCTCAGTCCCAAGACCCTGAAATCATGACCTGAGCTGAAATCAAGAGTTGGACATTACCGACTGAGCCACCCAGGTGCTCCTAAAGCTATTTCTTTTATGAGCATAAAGTCCTCATTAATAGTGTTTTGGAAATAGTTAAAAGTGCATTTTGAAGATGGACTTCCAGGATTCTCATACTACTTTCATCATTGACTAGTTGTGTCTTAGGTTTTTCAGCCTTAACTGGAGATTATAATAGTATCTACTTGCTAGTCTTTTTCTGAGGATTAAATGAGATCCTTTTGATAATGTGCTTACTTGGAACAATATCTGGCAAAAAGAAAACACTATTTCTATAATAACTTATGTCTTTGAAGTTTTATAATTTCTGTTCAGTTTTGATTGGTAATTATATTTCTAGGAATCAGAAATTTGAATTAGACTTTCTGATTCATGATTAAGCTGGTTTTCACTTACTGTAGTTACTTTAGATCTTATTTCAGTAATTTGTAAAGAATATTTTTTGAGAGAACCCAAAGATATTGCGCATGAGAATTAAATATAAATATACATACATACACATATATGAAGTCATTTAGTCATGTTGCATTAATTTGAAATGTGAGACTATTCCAGCCTATTAAATTTGTTTGCAAGGCTTTCAGGTTAAAATCCTTCCTTATTTTGGAAATTCTTATGAAAATTGTGTGTGTTGAATGCTATTTTCTTATTTTCCTTATTAATCTTAGCCATGTCCTTAATAGATGAACCCTTTACAATTATAAAATCACTAAACAGAATCATTAATGTTTTATTTTGGTAATTTATGTTTTCATATTTTTGCCCCTTCTTTGGAGGAATATTGGGAAAGCAAGTTGTATGTTTGAAATTTATAGAGTCTGGTTTTATTTTATTTTAATAAGACATAGGATGCAAGCTCTGAGATATGGTAATATGTGACTTTCTGACATGTTGTGAGGAAATGATATATTCTAGATAAATGGTTTTTTTAAAATGATTCCCCCCATAGTGTATATTTTTCCTTGTCTCCTAAAGCTGTGCATAGTGAACATAAATTTTTCTTCATAATATAGGGTCATCATTAGGAATTTTAATTATACTGCCCAGTGACATTACATTTTCCTCAGGATATATTAGGATAGGTAGCCTTCCTTGACTGTGTCCTAAATGAGTCCACACAGCTGTCTTTCTGTGAATTCTCATGTCTACTGTTATTCCTTATCACTGGCAATGTGCCAGCTTCTAGAAAGCCAATCCCTTTTATTTGTTGATTCTGACTAAAAGCCCTGGAATCGTGTCTAAAATAACACTAGAATAGAGCTTGAGAAAGGACTTGGTGTTTTCTCCTCAAGTGCAATTCATGGAATAAGGTGTTAGTTTATATAGATGAGATACTGACTCCCTTAGAGGGCTCTGCTGGAGGAACTAAATTCAATATCTGTACACCAGTCCAATATACCATCAAAGGGCTTATTTATATTTTAAATAGATGGCTAAGTGAAGAACTTGAGTATAAATGTGAATGTTACACAGATATTATTGAGTAGGTTTGCTACATCTATGAACAGGAGAAATAGAATTTTGAACTTGTTAATTATATATCTTAAATATAATGCTGGTAAAAATAGGAGCAGGATATAATACAGGTCATGAGGAGTCCCCATCCCTGGGTATATTAGACAGTATAACTCGAGAATGACCATCAACTATTTTTAGTTAATACTTTGGTAGTTGAGGTTTTATGGGCCAGTGGACCATTTGAAAACTTTTCTGCCTCTGCCTTTGTTCTCTACTTCAGATGTTGATGGAATGATTCATTCAATGATTATTTATGAGTTTATTTACCCCATTAAAGGTACTATGGGAGATACTGGAGATGTAACTGAAAGATATATGGCCCTTGCCTCCTGAGAAGAGGAGTAAAATAATCATGCAAAAGAATCCATATTTATCAATTGTAATAAATCTTATAAAAGTATTGGGTGCTGTGAGTTTACATATTAGCAAGAAGAGGTAATTTAGATGGGAAATTTAGTGATGAGTTGATGAGCAAGTTGAGATCTGACAGATGAAGAAAAACTAGAAAAAACAATGCTCCTAACAGATGAAGCAGTGTGGGAAAGAAATTGGCGCATTCTGAGAACTGAAAGAAGGTCCAACAAACTGGAATGCAGTGAGTAAGGAAGAGTAACCTTTATGAGACAGAGATGGACACGAGTAAGCGACAGGTCATGAAGGACCTTGGAGGCCATTGTAAGGGTTCTCAACATTTTCCCAAGTGTAAAGACATTGAAAAGTGGTAAGCAGGGGGATGGCATCATCAGAATTTAAAAAAAAAATATATTTTCTTCTTGGCTATTCACTGATTAGTGGAAATTGGAGAAGGTATGAGCAAGAAACTGGCAGAGAAGCTATTGAAGCAATAGAGGGGTAGTGAAAGTGAAGGGCAGAGGTGGGTAGAGCCAAGATAAACAGACCAAGCCCTCAGTTCCATTATCTATAAAATGGGGGCAATTGACTGTGTTAGGTACAGGGTTCCAGGCTCAGTAAATACTAGCTATTATCATTTGTGTTATCCAGTGGAATTTGTCCTAGTTGATTAGTTAATCACAAAAGCCTTAGGTTAAAGAAGGAAAATGGTAAATAATATATAAGCATGTCCTATGTTTCAACCTAAAAAAATAAACCCTCATTGCCAATCTTCTAATGCAATGTTGGGATCATTTGTTGAATATGAATCTCTGAATTGTAGTTCTCAATTGATTTTGTTGGGTTTAGTTTTGTATGACCCATACCCATAGATGTTTCCTCTGATTTATAGTTGTGGTTCTTTTAAAGTCCAGCAGAAAATTAAAGACATCTTTAGATGTCTTTATAAAATAAAGGTGAGGATGAGAACAGAGAACTTTCTATTTTTTTCCCAGTTTTTCCTAGTGTGTGATTTAAAAACAATTCATAAAACAATTTTTCTGGGGCACCTACGTGTCTCAGTCATTAAACGTCTGCCTTTGACTTAAGTTATGATACCAGAGTCCTGGGATCGAGCCTGAAATTTGGCTCCCTGCTTGGTGGGAAAACTGCTCCCTCTCTGACTCCCCCTGCTTGTGTTCCCTCTCTAGCTGTGTTTTTCTCTGTCAAATAAATAAATAAAATCTTAAAAAAATTTTTTTTTTTTCTTCAGGGACACTTGCGAGGCATAGTCAGTTAAGGTCAGAGTCTTGGTTTTGGCTCAGGTCGTCAGCTCATGGTCATGTGCTCAGTGCAGAGTCTGAGATTCGCTCCCTTTCCCTCTTCTCCTTCCTCTCATTCTCTCTCTCTCTCTCTCTCTTTCTTTAAAATAAATACATAAGTCTTAAAATTTTTTCTTGGATGTTTTAAAAAATGGTTTACAGAGTTTATAGAACTGAACTTTTAAAATCAAGTTTTATCAGTTTATGTAGTATTTAAGTAAAATACATAATTTCACTAAATAAGTACATACTGATATAAGCAGGTTTGGAAAAAAAATACAGCTGAGTTCTGGCATGGATATCATTTGAATGGAGGGAGTTATCATATAAGGGGAGACTGGGAATTACTTTTGTACTGGTGTAAACATTCAGTGTGCATTGGCCATAAACTGGTGTCTTTTTATAAAAGTAATGGAGAATATCAGTAAACCTCACAGGTAACTGAAGAATAGATGAGAGGGCTTTTACTGCGTTTTAGAAGTAGAATTGACAGGACAGACCTTGACGGGGGTGAGGGAGAGGAAAGTTCTAAGCATGTCTCCCATATTTCTGGTGTAAGCAACCATTTCAAAGAAGGAATTATTTATCAGGATGGGTGGGAAGTTGGGGGATAGGCTCCAAATGTAGTTTTCAGCTTAAGATGCCTGGAAGACATTCAAGTAGCATATTAAATAGGCCTTTGGCAATTCAGCCCTAGAGTTTAGAGAGAACTTGGCTGGCTTTGCTTTAGGAGCCGATGGGGAAGTGTGATGAAGGCTTGAACCAAGACAGAGTGGCCCATGTGCCAGGCTGGGTTATGTGGAACATGGCATCATGCTGGCTGCAGGCCCGGTGATGAGAGGGAGCTTCTGAAGTGTCTTTGCGTGAAGAGGCAGAGTGATGTAGCTGGAGGAATGCAGCTGATTGCCAGGTACCAGGGTCAAAGTGGACCTCCAAATGCAGAAAATAATCAGAAAATCACAGGTCTGCAGAATTAGGAGATAAGGAAATAGGGAAGGAACAAATTAAGGTAAATGCTTCAGTATTAAGGCTGAAGACTACTAGTGTTAGAATACCATTTTTATGTTGTGGTTACTGAATAGTGTGTGGGTCGACATGAAAGCTCCTCACACGAGGTCACCAGCCATGAACATTAATTTGGTTTCCTAGAAGTCTCAGTGGACTTTTCATAGTGTTGCTTTGATGCTAGGGTGCTCTTATAATCAGTGTATGCATTTATGGACATATTAGCCCCTGAGAGGGGGCTAGACTACAGAAAGCGATTTTGAATTCCTTAAAAAGGGACTAAGTTCTTAACCTTGGCGTTATTAACATTATTCTGTAACAAAATAAACAAATGGATCCTAGCAATTTATTATCTGCATGCACAGCAATATAGACATTTGTTCTCACCAGTGCCCTAGATTCATATTGATGTGTGAAACATTCCATTGTGTTGGAATTCATATGGAAAATGCAACATATTTAGAAACTGGTGGAAATTATAATTAGATCTGAAAGTATTCTGTCAATCAAAATGAATATTATGTTGTTTTACCCAGCTGAGTTAAGTAGCAAATTGTGGTAAGGAAGGAAGTGTTTATTTTTAGTCGATGAGTATAGCTAATCTGGCCTTTCAGTATAGGGGTGTTGTGCTGTGATAGGAGAGATAATTTGGTGGACTAGCCACATGGTGGCTTATTAAATAATTTCTAACATGCTGGATTGAAAATTCTCATTGATTTCCCATTTCCTGAAAAACTAGAGAGCTGAATCTGGTTATCTTTTCTTTTTGACTTGGCAGTTTCTTAAAAGATAACTTTTTTTCTTCTGATGTGAATATTTACGTATTGAATATTAAAACTGGAAACAGGCATCATTGATTTTTTTTTTTTACAGGACTTACTTGGCTCCTTACCCACATGGTGAATTTATTAAATGTTTAATCTTCACAAATGTTTAATGTTTATTAAATTTTTAAGTACTTTTAAAAAAAAATCCCTGAAGAACTGGTTTTACATATGAGAAATTTGTCAATGTTTCATATTTAAAACAGAGTTTTTTTCCATTTTATATTTAGAAGGAGTACACATCTCATATGACTTAACATATTCTCTTGCCAGCTGTTCTTGATTCTCTTTCTCAGGGTCTGGCACCTTGCCCAAGATGGAAAACTGGGCTTCATGCTTGACTCTTTTCTCTTTCTTCTGTGTTTAATTTATTCTAGAGTCTGCTCAGTACTCTGTCTTCATAGCCCCTACTTAATTCAGTCTTTTATCTCTGCCCTACATTTTTGTAGTGGCTTTCTGCATTCTCTCTACCTTTCAACCCATTCTTTCTCCTTCAGTCAACATAATCATGCCATCTCTCTGCTTAAAACATCAGTGGTACTGCCGTTAGGATAAAACACAAGCTACTTATAATGTTGTATAAATGTTTGAGGCCTGACCTCCTCCTATTTCTTCAGTTTCAGACTCCCTTCTTCCCTCACATTCTAAGCTCCAGGCATACAGTGCTTAATTTCTTTTTTTTTTTCAATATTTTATTTATTTATTTGACAAAGAGGGAGATCACAAGCAGGCAGAGAGGCAGGCAGAGAGAGAGGAGGAAGCAGACTCCCCATCGAGCAGAGAGCCTGAAGCAGGCCTTGATCCCAAGACCCTGAGATCACGACCTGGGCCGAAAGCAGAGGCTTTAACCCACTGAGCCACCCAGGTGCCCCAGTGCTTAATTTCTGTTCTCAAATGTCACATGGCTATCTGTCAACTCCACTCTTTATGCATGATCTTCCTTTGGCTGGCTGTCTTCTTACTTTCCAGTTTTCAATTTAGATGTGACTGCACAGAGGAGAATTTCTGTGAGCAGCACAGACGAGGTTTGTGTTCATGTTACACATACACAATGCAATCATTTTATCCATATGGTGGCACTTTTCATTCATCATTTCTGTGGCTTACTTACTTGTTTGTACCTTCCAGTAGACTGAGAAATGAGACCATATGTGTTGTTCTTGTTATCTATTGCTTCATGTTTTAGTTTTGTTATGGTGGCACTCTACTTCCAGGAACCCAGATCTGTTCCAGTTACTATTAAACCCTCAAAACTTAACAGTATAGGGGCACCTGGGTCGCTCAGTGGGTTAAAGCCTCTGCTTTCAGCTTAGGTCAAGATCTCAGGGTCCTGGGATTGAGCCTCACATCAGGCTCTCTGCTCAGCGGGGAACCTGCTTCCCCCTCTCTCTCTGCCTGTCTGTCTGCCTACCTGTGATCTATCTCTCTGTCAAATAAATAAATAAAATATTTAAAAGAAAAAAAATTGAATTATCCCAAATACTTAAAAAAAAACTTAACGATATAAAACAGCCATCATTTTGATTTTTTAAAACATTTTATTTATTTATTTGACAGAGAGAAACACAGCTGGAGAGGGAACACAAGCAGAGGGAGTGAGAGAGGGAGTAGCAGGCATGCCACCAAGCAGGGAGCCTGATGTGGTGCTTGATCCTGGGACTCTATGATCATGACCTGAGCCAAAGGCAGACACTTAATGACTGAGCCTCCCAGATGTACCTTGTTAACATATAATGTATTATTTGTTTCAGGAGTACAGGTCTATGATTCATCAGTTTTCCACAATTCATAGCGCTCACCATAGCATATGCCCTCTCCAGTGTCCAACACTCAGCCACCCCATTCCTCCTACCTGTCTACCCTCCAGCAACCCTCAATTTGTTTCCTGGGATTAAGAGTCTCTTATGGTTTGTGGTTTCTTTCCTTCTCTGGTTTCATCTTGTTTCATTTTTCCCTCCCTTCCCCCATGATTCTCTGTCTTGTTTTTCAAATTCCTCACAGCCGTGAGATCATATGGATAATTGTCTTTCTCCGACTGACTTATCTCACTTAGCATAATACTCTCTAGTTCTACCCATGTTGTTGCAAATGGCAAGATTTTGGTTTTTTTGGTGGCTGTATAATACTCCATTGTGTGTGTGTGTGTGTGTGTACCACATCTTCTTTATCCATCTATCTCTTGATAGGCATTTAAGCTCTTTCCATAGTTTAGCTATTGTGGAAATTGCTGATATAAACATTCGGATGCATGTGACCCTTCAGATTACTACATTTGTATCTTTGGGGTAAATACCCAGTAGTGCAATTCCTAGGTTGTAAAGTAGTTTTATTTTCAACTTTTTGAGGAATCTCCTTGCTGTTTTCCAGAGTGGTGGCACCAGCTTGGATTTCCACCAAGTGTAGGAGGGTTCCCCTTTCTCTGCATCCTTGCCAACACTTCCTGACCGGTTAATTTTAGCCATTCTGACTGGTGTGAGGTAGTATCTCACTGTGGTTTTGATTTGTATTCCCCTGATGCCGAGTGATGTTGAGCACTTTTTCATGTGTCTGTTGGCCATTTGGGATGTCTTTGCAGAAATGTCTGTTCATGCCTTCTGCCCATTTCTTCATTGGATTATTTGTTTTTTGGGTGTTGAGTTTGATAAGGCCTTTATATATAGATTTTGGATACTAGCCCTTTATTGGATATGTCATTTGCAAATATCTTATCCCATACTGTTGGTTGTCTTTTGTTGTTGTTGACTGTTTCCTATGCTGTACAAAAGCTTTTGATCTTGATGAAGTCCCAATACTTCATTTTTGCCCTTGCTTCCCTTGCCTTTGGCGATGTTTCTAGGAAGAATTTGCTGTGGCTGCCTGTGATCTCCTCAAGGATTTTGATGGATTTTTGTCTCACATTTAGGTCTCTCATCCATTTTGAGTCTATTTTTATGTGTGGTGTAAGAAAAAATTCCAGTTCCATTCTTCTGTATGTGGAACAGCCATCATTTTCTATGTTCATGGCTTACATGGGTCAGAAATTTGGACAAGGCACAGTTCAAATATGGCAGTGACTTGTCTCTGCTCCATAGTGTCTGAGGCATTAACTGGAAAGACTGGAAGGACAGGGGATATAGGATGGAATCATCTGCAGGCTTTGTTACTCATGTGGCTGGTACCCTGACTAAGAAGGCTTGAAGACTGGGGTTGTACACAGAGTGGTTACCTGTGGCCTGTGTTCTTGATGTTTTCAGGATATGTAGATTCAGAATGCCAGATTTCTTACATGGAATCTCAGCGCTCCAGGAGTAAGTCAGAAGAAAACACAAGCTGCATACCAATCTCAAGGTCAGCTGATTGTCATCCTTAATTCCAATGACAACTTCAATTCCCTTTTGCTATAGAACATAACATATTTACAGGTTTTGGCGATTAGAATGTTCACATCTTTGGGGACTATTGCAGTCAGTCCCACTCAGATTCTAGGTGACTCTTGGTAACGGGGACGAGGTTGTAAGACTTCGCATTGGCAGAAAGTCTTTGCATACATTGCTCCGAAGTCCTTGCTTGCATAGAAATTGAATCATCACCACAAAGAGACCGGAGCCCCAGCTGTATTCTCAACACCACTGGATAAGGCAAGAGGACATAGACTCACTTCTTGATAGAAAGAGGTTCAAGTAATTTGTAGCCATATTTTTTCATCACCACATATGTCTCACTCATCACCAGTCTGCTTCATTGTTTGATAAATAATAGGCACTTAATGAATTCAAGGTACTTAATGTTTCTATTATGATTGAATTGAATAATGTTAACTTGTAGGGGAGGAGCATCAGAACAAAATGAGCTATGAAGACTAGAAACAAGTTTGTGGATCTAAGGAAATACAGATTTCAGTCATTAGCTCCTTACATACAGATATACTCAGTGATTACTGATGAAAAACAATGATGTGTCAGGGTTATTATTGTGAACACCCCAGGAAGGCATGCTCATTTATGTGTTGTGATGATGTCTTTGGTCTATAAAAAGCTGAAGAACATTAGATGTAGAGGAAATGTATGGTAAATATATTATAAGTTTATGGAAAAGACAAAAAGAGAGAGGAACCAGAAGGAACATAAGCCCTATGGAAGTTTTAAAATAGCGTTATGTTAGGGGGGCACCTGGGAAGCTCAGTTGGGTAAGTGATCAAATCTTTTTCATCTCAGGTTAGGATCTTGGGGTCCTGGGATCAAGCCCTGAGCTCAGCAGGGAGTCTTGAAGATTCTCTCTATGTCTCAAACTTCCTCTACTCAAGCCCGCTTGCTTCCTCTCTGAAATAAATAAGTCTTCTTAAAAAAAAATTGTGTTATAGACTGAATTGTCTTCCCTACCCCCCATTCATATGTTGAAGCACTAGCCCCCAAAGTGGCTGCATTTGGAGATATAGGGCCTTTGAGGGAGTAATTATGGGTAAGTAAGGTGTTGGGGATGACCTTAATCTGATAGAACTGGTGTGATTTTTTCTTGTTCTTTGTCAGAAGTGTGGCCTAAGGAAGTAAGGAATTTGCATCATGAATGCTATTGAGATTCTTAATCTTATGGCAGTAGGTCACTTCATCAGGTTAATATGTAGTTCCCACATAGTGAGCCTCCAACTATCTTATTTGGGCAGAAAAAAATTTCATCAATTTTTCTTATCTTCAAATTGAAGAAATGATATTCATTTTCCCCGCTGGTTTTGGTATCGCTAATTAATGTTCCATTGAAAAGTGCTGGGAAAGCAGCTTGGCTGACTTCAGTCAAAACTACCTAAGAAATGTGTACATGTATAGAGTTCTCTGCATCTAATGGGATGGTATTTCCCCATATAAAGAGAAAAATTATGATATTAATGATATTAGAAACCACATGCTTAAACAAGCTCATTAAACTAAGCCATTGTGTAATTTGTGTTGAGCCAGCTATTAGACTAAGAGATTATCAGTTTTCATTCATGGAGAAATCATATAGAAAACAAGATTGAAATCTCTGGTGACAATTTCAGAATTGACTATATAAGTTAGGTGTTTTTCTTGTTTTTTTTTTTTTCCTCCCCCAACAGTGCATTACTATGGTTAGCTTAAGTAAATAAATGCATTTATTTGAAGCTTAAGGTATAGTTCCCAGTATTCAAAGTGATACTACAAACCATGCTTGGGATGGAATCAGGCATGCTCACATGGCTCTTGGGAATAGGAAAGTTTTAACCATCTTTCTCTGGCAGCTTCATGAGATATATGAATTTAAAATTCTCACTCTGCCCTTGCATTCCCTTACTTGGATTTCTAAGACCCAGAATTTTAGGTTGCTCCACATCTTACCTGAATATGGATGGCTAGAGGAAAGAATCAATGACGAGACCTTCAGGCACTCCTTGGGGGTCTATAGGGTAAGAATGGATTACATTGATTTATTGTTCCACCAAGATATGGCATAGGGAGGGAAAATGGTTTTCTAAAATAAAACTGGATACTATTAGTAAATGCCCATTAGGCAGCTTCAAGGCAAGAGCTAGCCACTATTTTAGGCTTTAGGTATTTATTTTATTTTATTTTATTTTATTTTATTTTATTTTATTTTATTTTATTTATTTTATTTTATTTTATTTTATTTTATTTTATTTTATTTTATTTTATATTTTATTTTATTCTATTTGATTTTATTTTATGGCTGAAAGGCAGTCTGGCCTTGCATAAGTACTCCTGCGTTTGCTCACAGATACTCTTTAAAAGAGTGAACAACCATAGTACAGCTTATAACTAAATGAATATATGTGTTTTGAAACTTCCTAGTGTTGTTGTAAAGAGTTAATATATTATGCTTAGGACATTATCTAGCAAATAAAGATTAGATTTTAAAACAAGCATGCCATTGAAATGAAAATTGCTTGGGGGTTGCTACTAGTTTAAACAGAGGGTTTGGGGCTAGAACTGCAAGAAAATCTTATAAAAATGAACTATAATTGTAAAAATTTAGAAAATTCAGTTACATTGTCAACAGCTATACATTTGCCTCTGAGAAGACACGGAGTGTTTAATAAGGGTGTCAAGATAATTCAGTGAGGAAAGAAGTCTTTTCAGCAAATGGTATTGGGACAACTGGATATCTACGTGTGAGAAAATGAATTTGGACCTTCTATACCACATATGAATATCAACTCAAAATGTATTATGAGGTATACATGTAAACGTGAAAATTATAAAACTATTAGAAGAAAGTGTGGGAGTAAATTTCCACAATCTTGGGTTAGGCAATGGTTTCTTAGGTATGACACCAAAAGTATAAGTAACAAAAGGAAAAATAGATAAATTTGATTTTATCAAAATTAAAAAAAAATGTTGCATTAAGAAAGTGGGTTTTGTCTGTGTTTTCTCCAACAGAATGGGAGAAAATAATTGCGATTCATGTATTTGATAAGACTTGTATCTATGCTATATAAAGAATTATTCCAATTCAACAATAACATAACCCAACCGAAAATAGACAAATTATCTGGATAAGTATTTCTCTAAATACATATACATGTCCTGTAAATACCTGTACATGTTATTTGTCATCAGAGAAATGCAAATCAAAACAATAGATCCTAATTCATACTCATTAGGATGGCTAAAATCAAAAAGGTAGACAGTAAGAAGTGTTTTGAGGAGGTGAAGATATTAAAACCTTCATACAATGCTGCTGGGATTGTAAAATGGTGCAGTCACTTGGAAAAACAGGTTAGCCCTTCCTCAAAATGTTAAGCATAGAGTTACCATGTGACCTAACAATTCCAATTCTAGGCCTCTACCCAAGGGGACTGTTTTCCAAACAAAGATCTATACATGAGTGTTCCTGGCAGCATTATTCATAGTAGCTAAGAAGTGGAAACAACCCACATATCCATCAGTTGATGAATGGATGAATAAAAGATGATGTAAAACATACAATGGAAGTTTATTTAGCATTAAGAAGGAGTGAAATAGTGATATGTACTTTGATACAAATTAACCTTGAAAACATGCTATGTGAAAAAAGACAGTTATAAAAGACACATATTGTTTGATTGCTGATACAAAACGTTCACTTTAGGCAAATGCCCAGAAACAAAAAGTACATTAGTTGCCAGAGACTAGAGGGCTGAGGAAATGGGTAATGACTGCGTATGGGTACAAGGTTTTTTTTGTTGTTGTTGTTTAAGTGATGAAAATGTTCTGAATTATATAGTGGTGATGGTTGTACCATCCCATGAATCTTCTAAAAACCACTGACTTGTACGTAAAAGAGTGAATTTTGGGGGCACCTGGGTGGCTCAATTGGTTGAGCTGCTGGCTCTTGGTTTCAGCTCAGGTCATGATGTCAGGGTTCTGGGATCCAGGCTTACAAGCCTCCTGCTCAGCTGGGAGTCTTCTTGAGGATTCGTTCTCTTTCCCTCCTTTCCCTCTGCCCCTTTCCGTCACTTATGCACGCTCGTTCTCTCTCTCTCAAATAAATTTTTAAAAAAGTGAATTTTGTGGCTTGTGAAATACATGCTAATGAAAGGTGTTGTTGGAAAAAAAAAACAAGATTGTCATCAAGATCTTGACTTGTGTAGCGACTTGATTATGAGAGGAGGGCACTCTTGATTTTCAAGAATAAGTCTGGTTTCCTGGTATGTTGTGTGATTTTGGCTTTGTGCTGGCCGTAGGTGTAGTGCATCAATGTGCTGGTTTTCCTTATCCTCTGAGAGCTGTGATCAAAAGAAGGAAGAACAGAATATCATTTGGTAAACATTTGCATGTGGTTCAAGTCAACAGGCATGTGCTGAGCACCTCGTGTATGACAGCCCATGTGTTAGACAAAAGATGTAAAGATAACTGTGATTTATTTTAATTGTTTCAGAAACTCACTTGCTTAGAGCTTCAATTCACACCTCTGCTGACAAAATTGCCAGAGGTCAGAGGAGGGGAGGGAATATCTCTATTCTGAACTGAAATTTGATGTAATTTCAACAGAGATACTAAAGTGCATAAAAAAAGCCATTAATTTTCATATTAAGAATAACTTTATTCACTCCATTTGACTATTTAATGCTATAATTGGCTTATTTGTTATTAAGAGTAATGTAGGAATAGCGAAGAGTATTTTTTGTCTACTGTAGTTTGTACATTATACTTTTTAATAATTTTTCTAGATATTTAAATAGAAGTAGTTTAGAAGTGAGTTAGATGTTTTAATCTGTATGTTTAGTGTACCTCAAAGATAATTCTATATTTTGAATAAAATTTTAACATTCTGTTATATTTTACTTTGGAGTAAATAAATCATCATATGTTGTAAGTTAATTTAGTGAAAAGGAAAATCTATGTTCTTCATGTAGATGTTTGTTTCTTATTCTCATTTCCTGTTTTTGGGAAAAACATGTACACTATTGTCAATATACAAAGATGTAAAGAATGAGATAGGAGTAGATTATTTTGACACATGTATTCAGTAAAAGATAGAGTTGTCAGGAAAAGGACTTAAAGCGAACAGTGTAAATGAGTTAAGTGACAACATAGGAAGAATGAATTTAGATAAATGTCAAAGAAGAGGTTTGTGTCATGTTTTCATGTCCTCAGTCGCTTTCAGTCACTCTTTCTGCTAACGGAATTTGATAGTTTTCAATTTTATGAGCTGCGCTATTCAATAACTTTTTGGTAAAAGCAAAACTTTATGTATATTTTTAATGTGTACTCATGAAAGCCACTGTATGTATGTACATTGTTATTAAATATATTTTATTAGAAAATATATGAAACTCCAAATTAAATTCATTCCTTAGTATAATCACTTGTTTGATTCTTCAGGAAAAAAGAAAAAAACAGTTGATGAATTTTTGCAAATCTGTTCTTCAAGGTGACTAGGCTTTATTTTATTTATCCTACTGATTTGGTTGACCAAAAATATAAACATGCTCAAAGATGCAAAATTGGCTTCTTTTCTGTAAATATATTAATTGCCTGATTTATACTAGTATAAGAAAATTGTCAAATTTTTATCTTTCTAATGAGGCATAAGATTCCTTAGAGATTATCGGTGAAACTGTTAGAAAAAAAAAGACCTCAGTATTATTTTCCTATTCATGCTCTGATATTCTGTTATGTATGTCAACTGTTCACCACTCCATGATTTACAGCAAATATTATGCAATGCATACATAACAGATTCGCCACATCTAGATAATCTGACAGTTACCACATGTTTATTAGATATGCAAAAACGTTCTTAAGAATTTTCTTTTTTTCTTTAAATCTGGTTTTGGGGCACCTGGGTGGCTCAGTTGGTTAAGTGTCTGACTCTTGATTTCAGCTTGGGTCATGATCTCAAGGTTATGAGGTGGAGCCCCACGTTGGTCTCCGTGCTCAGCTTGAGTCTGCTTGAGATTCTCTCTCCCTTTCCCTCTGCTCCTCCACCCTCTGTGTGGCCCCCACTTGCATGTGTGTTCTCTATCTCTCTCTCTCAAATAAATAAAGAAAATCTTTAAAAAATTCTGTTTTTAACATTGTGGCATTTTCCTGGAGCACTTGTTATGGATATTATATGAAAAGTGAGTTTTGCCAATAAAAAGGCTCCATGCTTGATATTCTTTTCAAAGAGAGTTTGAATGCAGACATACTTGAATATTTTGAGAAGGACGTAAATGTCATTCTAGTATTTTTAATTCATCTGTTGTATAATTTTTTGGATTCAGAGCATAGTAATAAAGTATCACAGAATGTTATAATGTAACATTGTATGTCAACTGTACTTGGATTTAAAAATGTTATAGTGAGTAGTTAGAATTAAAGTATACTTAATATTTTTCAACATTAGTGTACATTCCTATGAGTGAAAGGATGGGAAAGCATTGACAAAGGAGAGAAGAAGGAGAAAGACTGATTTTGCTAATAAATCTGCATTTAAGTTTAATAAATGCCTACATGAGGCTATAATAAACTTATAATTTTTGATATAATATTTAAGATAAAAAATTTAGTCCAACTAAATATGTTCAGCAATATTTATGTTCAGTGACACTCAGTATAAAATGAAAGGGGAGGCAGGTGTATTCCTGTCTTTGTATTTGCTTTGTCAAGAAATTGGAAGATTATTGGTAGAAAAAGAAGGCACTGTGACCCTATTTAACTGCATGATATAAAAGAAAGTCTTATGATTACTGCATGTCGGTGCCACAGTTTGCATGCTCTTTTCAGCTAAAAACATGGACATTGTAAAATTTCTGATTATTGAACAATTTATTACTAAATTGCCATTTATATACTCAAGATTTATTGTATATATAGAGGAACTGAAAACAGGATTTTGAAGAGATATTGGTGCACTCATGTTTACTAAGCAGCATTATTTACAGTGTCCAAGAGGTATCCATCAGTGGGTGAACTGATAAAGAAAATGTGGTATTTACATACATTGGAATATTGGAAAGAAGTCTTTTTATATGCTGAAATATGAATGAACCTGGAGGACTAAGTGGAATAAATCACGGAAGGACAAATGCCGCATGATTCCACTTATATGAGATATCTAATGTAGTCAAACTCAAAGAAATAGTAGAATGTGGTTACCAAGGTCTGAGGGAGAAGCAGAGATTGGGTGTTGTTCAATGGGCATAGTTTGTTTTACAAGATGAAAAAGCTCTAGAAATCTGGGGCACCTGGGTGGTTAAGTGTTTTTCTTCAGCTCAGGTCATGACCCCAGAGTCCTGGGATCGAGTCCCACATTGGGCTCCCTGCTTGGCAGGAAGCCTGCTTCTCCCTCTGTCACTCCCCCTGCTTGTGTTCCCTCTTTCGCTGTGTTTCTCTCTGTCAAATAAATAAATAAAATCTAAAAAAAAAAAAAAAAAAAGAAAAAGGAAAAAGAAAAAGGTCTAGAAATCTGTCGCACAACAATATGCATATAGTTAACATTAGTGTATTGTACACTTAAAAAAATAGGTAAGGTGGTAAATTTCATGTTTCTTTACCACAGAAGAATCCCTAAAATATATACATGTGGAGCACACTGAAAAGTTATGGCATTGTATTTAGACTTTTTTCCCTGGCAGTGGATGGTAAGGATGGTTTCTCCAGAAACTTGGATAAAATGAGATATTTTACAGGTGAACAATAAAAATGATACATGAATCAAACCTTCATTATGAAAATTTAGAACTGCAGGAGCAGCTGGGTGGCTCAGTCAGTTGGTTGACTGCCTTCAGCTCCGCACATGATCTTAGGATCTTGGGATCTAGTCCTGCTGAGCGGGAAATCTGCTTCTTCCTCTTCCTTTGCTCTTCTCCTACCCCTGTGATTGCTCACACTCCGTCTCTCTTGCATATAGATGGATAAGGTCCTTAAAAATTTTTTGAACTGGAAAAATCTTACTTTATAGAAAAATGACCAAAAAGTAAAAGTTGCAATGCTTATTCATTCAGGAAAATTTTCTATTAGGAGAATCTGATCAATAAATATCTTTATTTTTAAAAACACTGGATATGGGTGGACATGCAGGATTCCAGACTGACTGTGTCTTGGGTAACACACCATCTAGTGTGGGAAACAGATGCATAAATAAGAAATAATGGTGACAGCCACTGCATGGAGAGCTCAGACAGTGATGCTGTGCCCCGAGCAAGAGGCTGCAGGGACTGACTCTGCTGAGAGTACTGGTGAAGGAGCCTTTATGGTAGAGTGGGGATTGGAAGACTGAGCAGTTGCTTCCATGGGAGAGAAGAATAAATGCTGTTAGGTAACAAAACAGCACAAGTAAAGCCCTGGAGCTGTGGAAATAGAGGATACCTTGAGGATGATGAGAGGCACAGTGTCCTTACAGTTGAGGTGCACAAATGAGAACATTAGGAGCCAGGTGATAGTGCCCCCCATTGGCACATCCTGTGCACTTTATAATTCACTAAAATTTTTTTAATTTTATAAAAAGTTTTTAAAGACTTTATTTACTTCTTTGACACAGAGAGAAGAGCGAGCAAGAAAGCATAAGCAGGGGGAGCAACAGAGGGGGTGAGAGAAGCAGGCTCTCTGTTGAGCAGGGACCCCGATGCGGTGCTTGATCCCAGGACCCTGGCATCATGAATGGAGTCGAAGGCAGCCGCTTAACTGACTGAGCCACCCAGGACCCTCACTTTATAATTCATTCTTCAGGTGTTGAGAAACTATGCTATCAGTGATCATAATAGCTGCCATTTACTGAAGGCTAACCATGGGCGACAAATTAAGCTATTTGCACATATCATCTTATTCCCTTTTGGTAGAGAGGGAAACTAAGTCTCGAAGAGGCTAAGTAACTTAACTAAGGTCACATAACAGATAATTGGCAGAGCTGGGTTTGGAGCCACATAGAGTCAAATTCCAAAGATACTGTTGTTAAATAATAGAAGATTTCACAGCTGCTATGAGTATTTAAGGAGGGGGAATAGAGGCAAATGTGAGATGTGTCTTAGAAAGATATTGCAGTAATAATGTGGAGGAAGTCTCTGGAAGGAACGTAGGTTACAGCAGTAGTGCAGGTGGAAAACCATGAATCAGAATTGGCGGGAAGTTGTTGAATCTAAAGTTGTACAGATCTGGGATGTCACTGTACTTAGCAGCTAAGAGTTTTACCTGTGAGGTAATGTGTGCGCATATATATATGCTAACAGAAACACCACACTCTGGCTTAGAGAACAGACCGTTTATTCACAGACCTTTTTAGCAGAACTGATTCCTCATGGTGCAGTTCTCCATGGAGCCGTGCAATGTGGACTAGATGTATCCGCGCATGCAGGGACTGCACCCAAGGAGAGGAACCCCCAATTATGAAGCTCGGAGCTTATGTAGGGCAGCAAACATAGCCCTTACTCCCCCACAGAGAGATAAGTCCTGACTGTGGAGGGGAAAGAAAGGTCCTTAGATTTTTATTACCCTTAAAATGTACACAAGTAGTGCTAAGGCAGATAAGCCCTTAAATCTCTCTAGAAAAATTTATCTGTAACTTCCAATGTGTGGTTACCATTCAGTCATCCTTTAACCCAGGTTGCCAGTAATTTTTACTCAGAAAGTCCTGAATGTGCAGAAACGGGAAAATATTCATGGAACATAGTTTCTCAACAGTGGTCTGAGCAACCTATTGAAAGTAGACAATTTTTATACCTTTGAGAAGATACTCCCACAAGCTTTAAACACATCATCTTGATTATTCAAACGATAGTCCTTGTATACATATTCTTAATTGGAGTGCCAATAAATTATATTTGAAAAGAATCCTATTTCTTCTGTACTTGGAAAGCTGCTGAAGCAATATGGATCAGTGGTGAACAGAAGGGCCAAGGAACCCTGCTTTTATTCAGAAACCTAATTATCACAATTTCGGGAACACAGCAGCATATCTCAGGAATAAATTATATATAATGTAAAATTACATTAGATATGAAATTTTCAAAAGAGTTTCCCTATTTCAGCTGATAATGTATATCTTAAACTCTTTTCTAGAACACATAGTGGCACTCAGGTTTGTTTTCCTTAAAAAATAAAAGGATGCAATAATGTGTTTTGTTTCATAGAGATTGTCTGGGTAGGCATCAGAAAGAAATAATTCAGTAAGAGCATTAAGTCAAGAGCACATTGAATCAAGCTGAGTCTGACATATTGAGAGTTAGGGAAAAAATTGTTATCAGTTTCTAGTATAATACAGTGGCCTTTCATTTCCATCTTTTTTCTTTTGCGTTGTGAGTGTGGGTAAGGGAGGTTGGTCAAGGAACAGATAGAAGGGAGAAATTAAGGATGGAAATGGGGAATAAGCAGGAAATAAAGATGAGACTTCCAGGGATTTGCCAGTGCTGGTTTGACAACAAGTAACTTTTCTAATATATTACATACCAGATGAAACTGTTAGGTTTTGTTTGCTTGTTTTAATGTTCCTCCTGCCTTTTTTCATTGCCAGAGATGATATTAGCCTTGATCCTATCACGTGCATGCTAGAGAAGCATGCATGTGCTTTTCCATATTACCTTGTATTTTAGATACACACCCATCCCCTCCACAGGCACAGCAAAGTTTTGGTAGATAGTAAGTACTTAATACCTCTTTTCTATTGGCATTTATTTGTTTATTCAGGGAGGTACAAAAAGCTCAAAATTGAATACTAAAAATACAGTTCAGGTGCAGTGAGTTTTTTTGTCTGCCAGAGTAACTGTAGGCTGATGTTACTCCCCCTAGCGTTGGCGTAAAGTAGCAGGAGGCAAAAAATGGTATCTTGTCACCACTGTTAGGCAAGATGAAAGTACCAGTTTCACCTTTTTTATGTTGTTGACCTAATTTCATAAGACACATTTGTAATCTTGATTGTTGCTTCATCAGAATAATTCATAATTCCCTTAAACTATCAATTATTTTTGCATAGATATTCATACATTCATAATAAGTGGAAGAGAAATGATTTTGACAGTTAAGTCCAAAGCACCTAGATCTAGTAAAAGCATGCATTTCTCTCACGTAGCAAGGCAAGTCTCAAATTTTGTTGTAAAGCTAGGAATGCTGCTTTAAAATGGAGGTTCTTATCCATCTCTGAAGAATCTGGTTCAGTAGGTCTAATGTGGGGCCTACGAAATTCATCTTTTATAAGTGTGCCCCTCCCCTGCCTGGTTTTGATGCATATGGTTGTTGGACCACACTGAGAAAATATCAGAGTTTTGTTTTTTCAAGCACTTACTTAACAGGTGAGTAAACTGTGGACCAGGGAGAGTGAGAGGCAGGCTGCAGGGAGATAAAACAGACTTCCACTGGGTTAAACAGTAAGAAATTTTACTGTCTCATGAAAGGGAAATTCAAAGTAAAGTGAGCTTCTGGTGCAGGTCAACTAGGGCCCCAGACCTGAATCTTTTGGTTCACTGAGATTTTTCTTTCTTGGTGTCATGTCACCATGCTTACTTCTCACTGAGTAGGATGGTACAGTAGTCATTAGAACTGCTTGATTCCTCATTCATATTCAGCACTCACTTCCTTTGATACCTCTAACCCTCTCTGAAGCCTCTCATCTCAATGGCCAGAACTAGGTCACAGGTCTATCACTCAATTACTAATGGAGGAAGATAGAATTACCCAGGGTTGATACACTAAGTCTTTCTTAGACTTGGAGCTGCAGTCATCTCCATGATCTGCCTTACCTACTACTCAGCGGGGAAAGGTGGAATAACTGTGGTGAAATTCTAAGGCTACAATGCCTTGTCTAAGAAAAGGAAGAATTCTCTTGAATTTAATTTTTGACTGAAATTGTACAAATAGCTATCTCCATTCTTTAAACTTTTTCTGTTACCAGTTTTTCTTTTTCCAAACATTATGCTTCATAACTTTATTCTAGCATAATACCATAAACTTTGAAGTGTTTTCAGTATGTCAGAAAGCACCAGAGAGTTTTAAATTGTATTTAATGAAGTTTCTATTAGGAAATTCAATTAATATGTCACATTCGCTTGCTATTTCCAGTGAGTTTCATTATTGACTATATTGCTATGTCCATGGCCATGTCAGTGCTAAGACTGTGGTGTTGAACCCAGATGGACAAATCCTTGTACTTATGGCATGTGCTTCCCAGCTGTGGATTCACACATGTGTACAGGTGATTACAATGTCATCTCAGTCCAGGTTGCTATAGCAACGCAGACTTGGTGGCTTAAATAGCATGTATTTCTGTTCTAGAGTCTGGAAGCCTGTGATCAGGTTGCCATGGCCAGGTTCTTGGTGGAAGTCCTTATCCTGTAATTTCAGAAGTAATCTGGTAATTTAGGAAGAGAGAGACTTGCAGGATTAATGCACCTGGTTATATGCTCACAAGGTCTGTCCTTGGGGCATGCACTAAGAGAGAAATCTTGTCTTTTAATATTTTTATAAGGGCATGAATCCCACCATGGAGGTTCTGACTTCATGTCTTCATCTAAACCTAAGTACTTCCCAAAGGCCCCATCTCCAAAAACCATTGCACTGGGGGTTGGGACTTCATATGAGTTTGAAGATGGAGACACAAACAATCAGGGTCTCATATCAAATACAGGGTAGTAAGTTCTACGATAGGAGGAAGCATCAGGTGCTGTGGACGTTGGGTTAGGAGGAACACCTAACCAGGGGTGAGAGGTCAGTGTGCAAAACCCAGGGGGGATAACATTTGAGCCAAGGTCTGAATTTTGAGTAGAATTTAGGTAAAAGGGCTATCAAGGGAGTTTCCAGGAAAAAAAAAAAGGCAAAGACGAACATGGTTTGGTTAAGGGAACCTGGTATTCAACATTTTAGTGTGTTTGGAGCAGAGATGGGATAGGTGGGGTGCAGAGTAACCGGTGATGTGCGTGGAGAGATTCCCCAGTGCCAGATTCTTAAGGACCTTTGTAAGTTACAGTGCAGAGTTGGGGCTTCTTTGGGGGTAAATAGGAAGCCAGTGAATGCCATTTCAGGAGGCAAGTGGCATAATCGGATCTGTATTTTCAAAGGATGACTCTTTGAGCCCAGATGTCCATCAATAGATGGATGGATAAAAAAAGATGTGATGTGTGTGTGTGTGTGTGTGTGTGTGTGTGTGTGTGTGTATGTACACACAATGGAACATTACCAGCTATCAAAAAATAAAATCTTGCCATTTGTGATGATGGATGGAACTAGAAAGCATTATGCTAAGTGAAGTCAGTCAATCTGAGAAAGGCAATTATATGATCTCATTGATATGTAGAATTCAAGAAACAAAACAGAGGATCTAGGGGAGGAGAGGGAAAAATAAGATGAAACCGTAAGAGACTCTGAATCATAGGAAGAAACTGAGGATTTCAGGAAGGGAGAAGCGTGGGGGATAGGGTAACTGGGTGATAGACATCAAGGAGGGCATGTGATGTGAAGAGCACTGGGAATTATGTAAGAGTGAGGAATCATATACCTGTACCTCTGAAGCCAATAATACATTTTATGTTAATTAATTGAATTTAAATAAAAAATGCTTTGGTATTAAAAAAAAGGATGACTCTATGTGTGAATAGTGGATTTCAGAAGGGTAAGGTAAACCTTTCAGAAGGGAAGTTCTTAGTGATCCCTGTGAGTAATGAAGGAGGCCAATCTGAGGTAGCAGAGCTATAAAGAAGTTAGGTTGAAGAGGAATTTAAGAGATTAAATCAGCAAGCCTTTGTAATTAAGTGAATATAGTAATTTAGGAAGAGAGGGACTTGTAGAATTAACACAGGGGTCTCTGGGAAAATTGTCTAGTTGGTGGTACTAGCCACTGTGATAGCCATAAATTGAGCGAGGCTCATGGACATTTTTCAGCCCAATAGTATCTTTAAAAACAAACAAACAAACAAACAAAAACAACCAAAAAATACTTATGAGAGCGGTAGAGAGAGAGAATGACCTGGGGGAGGGGCAGAGGGAGAAGCAGACTCATCATCGCTGAATAGGGAGCCTGATGCTGGGCTTGGTCCCAGGACCCTGGGATCCTGACCTGAGCCAAGCCACACACCCAAATGACTTAGCCACCCAGGTGCCCCAATCCAATAGTACCTTTAGGACTTGAAGATAAACATGGTTGAGGGGGAAAAGTGATACATTTTGCATTTTCAGCTCTTTTTTTCTTAAGTTTCTAGTTTTATGTCAGTATTGCTAATATACATATAAGCATTTTAAAAATTGCACATATTTTTTCAATTCTTCCTTGAAGTCCTTCTGATTTCTATCATCGAAATAACAATTATTAACTTTCTCTTTGCCACTTTTGCATGTATCACCATGTGGCTATATCAGTTTTGAATTGTGTTGGGGTTTTGCTTTTATTTTCTTGTGTCTATTTTTGATTTGTCCTCATTAGCTTCATTATTAAGCCCTTGGGAGTACCTTAACCTTCTGTTCCTCTGTATCTTATTAAGATGCCTGATTGTATTGATTTAATAAAGGTTTCAACTAACTGAGATGTCCATAACATAGAATGTAAATGTGGATTCTGGCAAGGATAAACATTTTGTAATGTTAAAACAAACTTACACTCCAGGCCTGGGAGGTTACATATGCTGGAAATTATTTCTATATTCCTTAATGTATAATGAAGCTATCAGAAAAGTATTGCATATGTATTTTTTGTTATAGACAGACTATGCAGAGGACCAGTAAATGGATGAAGTATTTGTTGATAAAATCTTCTGCACAGTAACTGTTTCCTCATTACTGCACTAGATAGAACTTTTTGAAATAAAATATAGTCAAGTCTCTATCAATAAATCCAATCAGACTCATCTCACTTGTTTCTTATCACTGACAGCAATCCTGAAATTCCTTACCAGCTGCAAAAAATTCTCCTATAGCTTAAAAAAAAAGCCATATGAATAAAATGGAATGTATGATAATTTTTTTCAATGTTCTAAGTTGAGCGTAAATGTTGACAGAGCTGATGTTCCTAAATACACAGGCACTTAGATGCGAAGCATGTCTGATTTAGTATTCAAACACTCAGACTCTTTATGCTCTCAAGTTTTGCAATCATTTTTCCTTAAGGGGTCTCTTGTTTGTTCATGTTTTTATAGGGTACCTGGGATGCCACTGTAGTTTATGGTGTTTACATTTTTTGACAAAAAAATAAAAAGAGAGCAACAAAACTCTTACTTTCCACAAATCCTATGAATATTTTCATTTTTAGAAAAACTTGAATTATGAATACTATTTGGCTGAATGCTTAAAATTCTGAGCCACAAGGCCATATTTGGTATCCTTCTTATTTCTTAGCTTATGAATATATTATCCGCAAGAAAGTGTTTATGGCCTGATTTCTTTTTCTTTGCATATATCTGTTGGAACAGTTCTTTAATCCAATTCACCTCTATTATTTTATCTCTTATCATTGACTTGTATGTGCAGAGCTATTTCAACTGATCCTGCAGGTCTTTATTTAGGTCTATTTAAAAATATGTGAGGTCATTAAATTTGTTGTGTTTGTTTTAGTTTCTTTATCAGAAATATAATGGATCTGTCATCTGTATGTTAAAAATCCATACCTTTAATTTCATCATTAACTCTGTTGTAGTCAACTTTTATGCTTTGCCTTTACACTTTTGGGAAGCCTGTAAAATTTGATCAATAATTCTTTTTTTTTTTTTTTAAAGATTTTATTTACTTATTTGACACTGAGAGAGATCACAAGTAGGCAGGGAGGCAGGCAGACAGAGGAGGAAGCAGGTTCCCTGCTGAGCAGAGAGCCTTATGTGGGCCTCGATCCTAGGACCCCGAGATCATGACCTGAGCTGAAGGCAGAGGCTTTAACCAACTGAGCCACCCAGGCGCCCCGATCAGTAATTCTTGATTTGAATTTTACATTGTTTATTGCTTACCATCTCAGATGTCCTTTTGAATTCCACTGTGCCTTTATAAATGAGCTATCATTCTCTTGTACAGCTTCAGTAGTACATTATTTTGCCATGTTAGCATTTATACTAATTACGATAGACTAGCCTATGCAGCAGGAACTAATAACCAAACCTGAAATCTATGTAGCTCAATGAAAAAAGTATATTTTTTTCATGCTGCATATTTATCTGAAGGTGATGGTGTGCTCTGCTTCTCACAGCCGCTTGGTGACCCAGGCTGGCGGAATCCCACCGTTACTTGGCAGTTCCACCTGGCATATGTTACATTTCTGTTACAGCTCTGTGATTGAGTTGTTCTGTCTCATTGGCTGCAAGCAGTCACTTAGCCCAGCAAACCGTGTGGACCTGGGAAAAGAGGAGAATCAGACATGAAGAGCACTAGACATTTCTATCAGAGCATTTATTAAATCAGTGGTTATTTTTAAAATTTGTTCTGTGTGTATACAGCAGATACTGTTTAAACATTATCTGTGTTTTTGATGGTAAAACTTTTTTTTTGTCATTAGAGTTGGCTTTATTTCTTTATTTTTTTAATTGTTACTTAAATTTTTTTTTCCAGTGTTCTAAGATTCATTCCCCATTCCCCACACCCAGTGCTCCATGCAATAGGTGCTCTCAGTGCCCAGCACCAGGCTCTTCCATCCCCCCACCCCCCTCCCTCCAAGTCCCTCAGTTTGTTTCTGTGTCCAAAGTCTCTGTTGTTTCTTTTCTCTCCCTGGATTACCCTACTTCCCATTTACTTTCCTTCTCCTACTGATGGTAAGACTTTTTTTAGAGGTACGACTGTGCTCTCCTTTGCTTTCGCAGAATCTAGAATACAAAGTATGAGACTATCATGTATTAATTAATATGTTTTAATATACTAAAATAATATTTATATTATATAAGACATTTATAGCCTCTTAAATTGCTTTGCCAGATTGAATACTGGGAAAGTGGTTTGTTTCTGTACCACTTACTAGATTTTTTTCTTCTCATCACTGATTTAAACTGCATGATCATCTTTGTATACAAAATGCTCATGTTTTTAAAGCATGTGGTAGGGAAAAGCATTACCTTTTTTCCCTCTCTGAACCTTTCTTACTATTTGTATATATTTAACCTGCAAGTCAAATTTAGAATCATTTTCTCAGCCCAAGATTTCTGAAAAGATGCACGAAGTGGTGGTACCTCATCAGTATTATGCATGATTAGTAGAAAGTCTTAGAACTCTTTCTCATAGAGTCAGATCCCTGGGTTCTAATCTCAGTTTTGCCACAGAACAGCCATTTGATCTTGGGAAAATACTAGACTCTGTATCTCTGTTTCTTCCTCTGTGAAATGTGGACGATAATATCATCCACCTTATAGGGATTTTATCAAGGTGAAGGGTTAGTATTTGTAAAGCTCTTAAGACAATGATATTTTGTGTTGTGGTTTTTAAATGTAAATGAAGTAAATTAAAAATATAACGATGGACTACACTAGAAACACATGACATTTTTGAGAATACTACGTAAGAAGAAATGTATTTGTTCATATAGGAGGAAAAAGACATCATGTCTGAATGCGGGCCACGTTGTTCTTCCTGGTGTTGGTTTTCAGGACAGATGAACTGTTGTTGTACCTGATGTGATATGTGAGGTCCTCTGAGATTAAAACATTTGATATTCCTGAAGAAACATTAAAATCTTGTCAGGAGACTCACATATTCTGGGGGAAAAGCTACCCAACTCCCACCCTCAAAGCATTGTTCTCCACAGTAAAGCTTGCTTCTAGAGGCTTAGTACCCCATCTTTAGCAGAAATAAAGTTGTAGATTGTGAATTTTTAAAAATCAAAGGTAGCAGTTTATTAAAAAAATTGTCTGCGGGCAATCATATATATTATTCTGATTGTTTTACTTTTATATCTGTTGGGGTATATTCAAAGTTTTATGTGATTGTAATATTGTCTAAATATGGGGTTTTTGAAAATCAGACTTTATATTTGAAGAATAATGAGATCTGCAAAGGCATAACAAGAGCTGACTAATGTCCATTATAAATTAACATTAAAATATGGAGATATAGGAACTAAAATATGAATATGCTGTTTACATTGCCAATGGAAACATCACATGAATCATTTCATTTTAAAATGTTAGGAATCCTTTGCCTTGCATTGCAATAACAAGAAGTATAGGAGATGAACTCTTTATTGCTGTGCTAGCACAGAGCGATATACCTTTTTTATTACAGAATCAGGGAACAGTCCTCTGAGATTCCTCTTGAAGTAGAATGGAGTGAATTTTTATTGATTTGTTATTTCATTTAAGGCATCATTTTGCCCTCTTGCTCTCTTGTAGTATGAGTGTTCAATAAATAATACATTCTCTCTTGTGCATGTTGCCATCAAAGAATTTGTTTGCCTCAAAATAAGCCAGCTGTTTCTATGGCCCACTGTTCTGGTTTCTCTGTTGTTTTACATACTTGGACTGGTCTTCTTACTGGTTTTGTGTGATAGGAATTTAGGCTGTGAGATCGAAGGTGGGCTGGGGTCAGCCGCCAAGTGCCCCGTGCTCCATGACCAGGTTATGGACACGTGCCTGGTTGGTGTGTGGTGATGGTGAGGGGTGATTACCCCTGCCTGGTAACTGATCGATGGAATCCATCTCAGAGCGACGGTCGGTAGCTGGGCCTGACAGCAACCAGATGTAAAAACAGCTTTGCTGGTGAGACACTCATTTCATGGTCTGATTCGGCAGGGAGCATGGCTGTGACATGAACTATAGTTTTATAATCCAGAAAATGAGTGACAAGACAGTTCTTTTCAGAGAGGGTTATTTATATATTTCAGCTATGGTTCCTTTAGGTCTTAATTAGAAATACTAGTGATGTCACTTTTAGATTGTTCTAGTAGGCCTGAAAAAGAAGGCAAGAGGAGATGGTTTTAAAATAGTGCTTAGTAGGATTTCAGTGAGCATTGAAGTCAGGATTAAATTAGAAAGCATCTTTGGTTATTTTCTGAAGTCCATTTCTCTATGGAACTATTGTGCTCTACATCGGAACTGCCTGAGGAAAATGCATTCAAATGGGAGGAACCACACTTTTCCCCTGTCAGGTCTGACGTTGCCCCATTTTAAGCCTTTCCTCAGGTAATGGGTGTGGATTATGCAGAGGGATATGTGATATATCCTACATGGACTGCATGGAACTAGGGGTCAGATTTTTTTTGTTAGCTACAAACATTTGGACAGAATATGTTCATTTTTATTCATAATATCCTGTTTTGTTCTTCCCTCTCTCATTAGAACCTCGGTCCCTGGTCTCCGGGATCATGACCTGAGCCGAGAGCAGTCGCTTAACCAACTGAGCCACCCAGGCGCCCTGGCAAATTTAAGATGATTTTTAAAAGAGCCATGGCAGTATACCCCTCATAAAATAATGCATATTTCAATTGCCGAAAAGCACATTTGAACAAAAAATGTATTTTGAAGCTACACTTTGGATTGTGTGTGATTTTCATTAGGCTTTAAATACATAAATATCTTAGGTCATGACTCCTTCAACATTTGAATTCTTTTTGGATTGCACAAAGGACTTGCAAATAATGCTAACACCTGCATGGTAGTCCAAGGTGGAGAAAACAGAGAAGGCAGAGGAAAATCTACAGCCAGGTATTGAGGAAGAAATCAGTATTTTGATCCTTATTTCATGTGTTTGTGTTGTTTACTGTCAGTTGAAAGGTCTGTACATTCTGCCAAACTGAAAACAGTAAGAGGTAAAAATAATTGAAATAAGAAATGTTAGTAAGAGGTCTCTAATGCCAAGTCAATAAGCATTATAATCATGAGCTGTATTCCTTATTAATACTAGTTTACAATTTCCATATACTTGTTAATGGTCTCTTGGTACTGCCTTGGATTCCATATTTTAAATTTGATAGCATTTACTGTTTTTTTTCTAATATAAAAGAACTCATCATGTTAAAAACTTTGGAAAATATGTTCAATAAAAATTTAATGAAAAGCATTTGTAGGAAGATGATATATGATGAGATTTGCTTCAAATAATTTTAAATGAGAAAGGAAGTGGGGTCTAGCTGAAGCTGTATTGGCCATGGTAAGTTTTGAGTGCACAGATTCATTAAGCTGTTTGCTTTATTTCTCTATCCTTTGAAAATTTCTCTAAGTAAAAGTAAAAACACCTCTAGTCCCACTTCTCAGAAATAACTGTTTCTTCTTCTGACATATACATATTCATAAAGACACACACATGCTCACACTTTTCAATTTAAACAAAATTGGCTCCTCCACGGGTGGTAGATCCAGTAGAGACTCTGAGTCTGGTAGAGACCAGGTTGCTGTCCTTGAATGTCCTTGGCAGGGTCATGTACAAAGCACTGACTTCAAGTTTGTTGACTTGTCATTGGGTGGTCAGGTCTTGTGAGGAAGTGACTTGTGTACTCAAGTATGGGGGTTCAACTCCAAAACACAATGCATTGCTATTTATATTTACACTAAACTGTGGATAAAGCTTAGAATTTGCTTGTTTGGTCCTGTGTTTAGACAGTTTGCATATCTTTCATAGGATATGTGGGAAAAAGTAAAAAAAGCAGGGAGGCTACCTCATTCTCAACCTCTCTCCCTTTGTATTTTTACTTCCTCTTCCTCTGAAAGAAGTGGAAGGAAAACTCAGTAAGAACCTCAGAATGTTTAACTCTGAGAGCAAGGACTGAAAGAATTGGACTGCCACTTGCTCCTGCTTTCTCCAGCCCCACTAGTGTCCTCCGCCCCAAGCCTTAGTATGTCAGTTTCATTTGTACAAGTTCTTTTCTAACATCCAGGCAATGAAAAATTATTTTCGGAAAGAAAATTTCTAGGACAGATCTTTAGGTAACACGACTGAAAGGATCCTGTAGGTACTAAGTGATCCATAATGATAATCCCTATAAAGACATTTAATTATAATTCTCTTATTTGCTTCAAAGGCATCCAGAATATCTTTTTACCTTGGTCTTTAGTAGAAATTCATATGATTTCAATTTTGCATGAATGGCTTTATCTTCTGGAGGTATATGAGAAGCATTCTTAGTACGGTTTGCCCTCATCTACACTAGTTTGATGTTGAGTACCTTTTCATGTGTCTGCTGGCCATCTCTATGTCTTCTTTGGAAAAGAGATTGTTCATGTCTTCTGCCTATTTTTTAGCTGGATTAATTGATTTTTGGGTGTTCAGTTCTATAAGTTCTTTATGTATTTTGGATACTCACCCTTTATCAGCTCTGCCATTTGCAAATATCTTTGCTCATTCACTTGGTTCCCTTTTAGTTTTGTTGATTGTTTCCTTTGCTGTGTAGAAGTTTTTTATTTTAAGGAAGTCCCCATAGTTTGTATTTTTTGCTTTTGTTTCCCTTGCTTCAGGAGACATATCTAGAAAAATGTTGCTGTGGCCAGTGTCAGAGAGATTACTACCTATGTCTCCTTTAGGATTTTGATTGTTTCCCATCTCACTTTTAGGTCTTTCAACCATTTTGAACTTATTTTTGTGTATGATGTAACAAAGTGGTTCGGTTTTATTTTTCTGTCTATTGCTGTTCAGTTTTCCTAACACTGTTTGTTAAAGAGACTGTCTTTTTTTCCATTGGATATTCTTTTCTTCTTTGTTGAAGATTAGTTGACCATATAATTGTGGGTCCAAATTTGGGTTTTCTATTCTGTTCCATTGATCAATGTGTCTGTTTTTGTGCCAGTACCATACTGTCTAGATTAATGCTGCTTTGTAATATAACTTGAAGTGTAGAATTGTGATGTTTCTGGCTTTTCTTTTTCAAGATTACTTTGGCTATTGGGGATCTTTGGTGGTTCCATACAAACTATTTGTTCTAGCTATGGGAAAAATACTGTTGCTAATTTGATAGCGATTGGATTAAATGTGTAGATTGCTTTGGGTAGTACCTGATTTAATAATATTTATTCTTCTGATCCATGACCATGGACTGTTTTTCCACTTTTTTATGTCTTCAATTTCTCTGATCAGTCTTTTATAGTTTTCAGAATATAAATCTTTTACCTGTTTTGTTAGGTTTATTTCTAGGTATCTTATTATTTTTGGTGGAATTGTAAATGAGATTGATTCCTTGATTTCTCTTTTATGCTGTTTCATTGTAAGTGTATAAAAATGCCACAGATTTCTGCACGTTCATTTTGTATCCTGTAACTTTACTGAATTCGAGTATCAGTCGTAGCAATTTTTTGGTGTCATCTTTTGGGTTTTCTATATAGAATATCATGTCATCTACAAATAATGGAAGTTTGATTTCCTCCTTGCTGACTTTTATGCCTTTTATTTCGTTTTGTTGTCTGATTACTGAGGTTAGGACTTCCAGCACTGTTTTAAGTAACAGCGGTGAGAGTGGACATCCCTTCTTGTTCCTGACTATAGAGGAAAAGTTCTCAGTTTTTTTCCCATTAAGAATGATACTAGCTTTGGGTTTTTTGTATATAGCCTTTATGATATTGAGATATGTTCCCTCCATCTCTACTCTGTTGAGGGTTTTAAATCATGAATGGGTGTTGCACTTCATCAGATGCTTTTTCTGATCTATTGAGAGGATCATATTTTTTTTAGCTTTTCTTTTATTAATTTGTTGTATCATGGTGATTGATTTGCAAGTATTGAACCACTTTCCAGCCCAGGGACAAATGTCACTTGATCATGGTGAATGATTCTTTCAATATATTGTTGGATTTGATCTGCTAGTATTTTGTTGAGAATTTTTGTACCCACTTTCATCAATTTATTGGCCTGTAGTTATCTCTTTTTAGAGGAGTCTGTCTGGTTTTGGAATCAGAGTAATGCTGGCTTCATAAAATGTTTGGAAGTTTTCCTTTTCTATTTTTTGGAATAGTTTGAGAAAAATAGGTATTAACTCTTTAAATGTTTGGTAGAATTCCTTGGGAAGCCATCTGGTCCTGGACTTTTGTTTGCTGGGAGATTTTTGATTATTGATTCAATTTTTTTGCTGGTTGTCAATCTTTTCCAGTTTTCTGTTTCTTCTTGTTTCAGTTTTGGTAGTTATGTTTCCAGGAATTTATCCATTTCTTCCAGATTGTCCAATTTTTTCACATATAATTTTTCAAAATATTCTCTTATTTGTATTTCCATGGTGTCAGTTGTTACTTCTCTCTCACTTGTGATTTTATTTATTTGGGTTCTTTCTTTTTCCTTTTTGATAAGTCTGACTAGGGGTTTATAGATTTTATTAATTTTTTTCAAAGAAACAGCTCCTGGTTTCATTGAACTGTTCTATTGTTGTTGTTGTTTTAATTTCTGTATCATTTATTTCTGCTCTAATCTTATTATTTCCCTTCTGCTGGCTTTAGGCTTTGTTGTTCTTTTTCTAGTTTATTTAGGTGTACAGCTAGGTTGTTTGTTGGAGATTTTTCTTCTTATAGTAGGCCTGTATTGCTATATATTTACCTCTTATGATCCCTTTTCCTGTATCCCAAAGGTTTTGGACCATCAAGTCTTCATTTTCATTTGTTTCCATGTACCATCAAGTTTTCATTTTCATTCGTTTCCATGTATTTTTAAAATTTATTCTTTAATTTCCTGGTTGACCTTTTCATTCTTTAGTAATGTGTTGTTTGACCTCCATGTATGTGTGGTCTTCCCAGATTTTTTTTTTTCTTGTGATTGACTTCAAGTTTCATAGTATGGCCAGGAAATATGCGTCGTTCGATCTTGATCTTTTTATTACTTGTGGAGTCCTGATTTGTGGCCTATTATGTGATCTGTTCTGGAGAATGTCCCATGTGCATTTGAAAAGAATGTGTATTTTGCTGCTTTGGGATGAAACAATTTCAGTGGGCACTGTTGGGACCGTGGGCAGAGCATGGCAAATTTTAAGTAGCTGTGCTCTGGGCTTCTTGTTAAATGAGACCTAATGCTCCTTCCACTAGAACTGAAGCCTTGCAAAACTCTATGGTCTGTAGACATGGTTCATGTAGGGGGTTTGTGCTGGTCTTCTGGGGAAGGGGTCTGTTGCACTGATCCTTAGGCACGCTTGCTTAAGAAAAACAGTACCAGCAACTCTGCTGGGAGGGGGCAGGATTAGTGGAAGCAGGTTAGGCAGCCATTGTTGGCACTATGCTGTTTACTAAAGTTGGTTTATGCTGAGTGTCAGGGGAGGGAAATGGCACCAGGTAGCTCCTTTGTCCCCAGAGTGGGGACTCAGTGCTTGCTGTTGTCAGAGAAGCACTCCTGAAAGAATGAATAATTTTCCCTTGTGTATCCTAGGCATGTTTAGATCACTGTTTTCATAGTGTCCATCTCCAGGATGCTTGTCTGCCTGGAATAGTGCAGTGTACTTTGGGCTCTATCCCAGACAGGCTTGCTGACTTTTAAAATGCTATACTTTAGGGGCCTGGTGTGGTGGGGACCTGTGCTGGTCTTCTGTGGGAGGTTCTTACTGCACTGGGATAGATTCAGGTTTGACGGGAAGGACAATTGCACCCAGAGTACAGGGCCATGGGATTTGGAACAATGTAGGCTAAATGGCCAGTGTTCGATTTAGCTGACTTTAGCAGGTGTCTTTGCTCCTGTACTGAAGGGTGGGGGAGGATAATGACACCCATAGGTTCCTTTATCCCCAGAGAGGCCTCTCTTTAAATGCCACCTCTCACAGATGCAGGGAGAGTGAACATTCTCTCTTTGTGCACCTTAGGTGATCCTCAGATGGCAGTTGGCCTAGGAGTTATTTGTCTTCTCTCCAGGAGAGGGCAGTGTCCTTAGGGCTTTATCCCAGACAAGAACCTCTAAAACTCCAGTCTGTGAGATCTGCTGGTTGCAAAAACTCAGGAAAAATCAGCACCTCTCATTTTCCCAGCCAACAACTTTGGGTTAATTGTTCTCCTTGTACATATTCCTATGTGCTCCACTTGCTCTCACCTTTCTCCAAGACCAGCGCTCCCTGCCCTCTGCTGCACTGTAATGTATTTCTCCTTCAAGCTACATTTCCCCATTCCTACCTTTCTCCGTGTGGCATCATCTCTCCTTCTACTTGTGCAGTTTTTTCTGTCATTCCTCAGGTTACATTTACATATATTTCATGTAATGGGAAGAGGAAAGTTCAGGTGAGCATATAACCATTTCTTCTAAGAACAGTGGCATATAACAGTTCTTCTAGGTACCATTAGCCAGATGTATGTCATAAGGTCACACCTCGATGCAAGGGAGCTCAGGAAGTGTCTCTAGCTATTCAGTTGTTTACTTATTTAATTTGCAACTTTTAATTTGGGATTTCTGCTATTTAAGGAAGAGGGAGATGATGAATATTCATGAAGAACCAGTGGTCTCTTCCAGAGATACAGTGTGTGCTTATCCGTCAATGCTTTGGGTGAATCCAAGCTACTGGTTCTGATACTCACTGGGCCTGAGGAATATAATTTTATTGCCTGTTATAATTGGCAAATGCAGAAAGATAGCATTCAAGAAAGTGACTGGGTATCATCTTAAAATGTTGACATGGGCTATGTGGGGGATAACCGCAAAGACAGTTAAACCACTAAGTTGTGAGTTTCTTGAGAGTAGATGCTATTGTTTGTTACTCATTTTTCTAGTCCCAAATTTAATGTGGTTCATAGATTACATTGTATGACTGGTAAATACTAAACGAATACATGAAAATATATCCATTAAGGAGGTAAGAAAGAAGGATGCCATATAAGGAAAAGATGACAAGTGCTTAAATTATTTAATTCATTGTGTTTTTTAAAAAAGTTTTTTATGTTTTTGTTTTCTCATTTTTGCATTTGGCTTTCTCTTAATATTCAAAATTGGTGGTCCAAGACACATACTTTCTCTCTGAACCCCTTGTGATACGAAAATAATATAATGAGTCATGGAAAGCATGCCATTTTTCTATCCAAACATAAATGTAACTTAAACTTTACATCTGAATATAACCTAAATATTCTCAACTGTGACATCGATAAAATTGAAACCATTCCTCAAATAATAGAGGCACTCTGCACTTTTATTTTAATACCACATATGATGATAAAGTTGACTATTGTACACGGAAAACAAATTTTGGGATTTGTCAAGCTTTCACAGTGCAAGGATATAATTTTTAGGTTATATTGTATGAATTCATTTTTGTTTTCAATCACATCTTCTAGTAGTACTTCAGTAAACACTACTATCTTAGAAATTGGTTAGTTTACATAATTAATTACCCATTGTGATATCCAGGTGTCTTTCTGTTCTCAAACATATGTTAAAACATGTGTATATAGACACATACTTTGTGTATGTATTTCTAAATGTTTCCTATTAGGGAAGTATAAGCCAAATCACCTTACTGGGAAATAGATCTTTTTTTAAAACTTAAAATATAAAGGACTTATTTTATTTTGTTCTGGCATGCAAATAAACTAGACAGCTCCACTAAGCAATACATAAATGGGTAAGGTAATTTGTAGAAAGATTTAAACATACTTTATAGTCAGAGCAGGAAAATACTCCATACTCTATTTCATAGAAATATAGTACAATTTTACAGGTATTAATTAATGGTATACCTTTTATAATCTCTCCCTTCTCTGATATGAATAGAAATTGTTGTCTGTAGCTAATTCATTTAAATAATATGTTTTTTTTTATGTTAAGAGTTTTATGTAACAGAAACAGTTCAATTAGATATGTGTTTTTCCATTCATGCCATTTTTATTCACAGAGCCAGCAGATACTTAATGATTATTATGATTATTATAATTATAAGTGATTATTATGTTCAGGCACCATTCTTTTTTTTTTATTGTTACTAAAGTTTTTTTTTTTTTTTCCAGTGTTTCAAGATTCATTCCCCATTCCCCACACCCAGTGCTCCACGCTTTAGGTGTCCCCAGTACCCACCACCAGGCTCTCCCATCCCTCCACCCCCCTCCCTCCAAGTCCCTCAGTTTGTTTCTGTGTCCAAAATCTCTGTTGTTTCGTTTCCCTCCCTAGATTACCCTAGTTCCCATTTGCTTTCC
>PITA01011531.1:0-66016 GCA_004023965.1 Spilogale gracilis | reverse complement strand
ACCCATGGCCTACTCACTGCACCTCCGGAGGGAAACCGAGGCACGAAGCGTGACATGAGGTAATATGCATCGACTAGGTTAAGAAGAGATAGGGAGGGATGAGGTAGGAGTTCCACAAGGCATTTGTAAATGAGAAGCCAGATAAAAGATTTGAGGGCAGTAGCTTACTAAGTGGAAGTCCTCCCATCCGGAGATTTAGTAACAACCCTCCCAACTTGTTGGGTTCACTAAGAAGTGTGAAGGGTGAGAGCAGGGTGAAGAGATGGCATCTGTCGCTATGCAGGTGGTTTGTTTCTGGTTTATGAGAAATGTGCCCCTAGTGCCGGACTATGTACAACCCTCAAAACCTTAATGGTGATCTTGCCTGGGAAGGTCTTTGTGGGAATCCTTCTCCCTCCACCTGTCTTCAAGGCCCTGCCTTCTTGGCCCTGTCTGAAATTCTACCATCAGAACCGTGTTATGGAAAAGACTCTGATGTTTTTAAAGTGTAAGTATATGTGAATGGGAAGCATTTCAAAGCTGTTATGGGTTGTGTTTCACCTGAGTGTAAATTAAGACACAGGTAGCAACACATTTTGAGGACGGGAAGTGAGGATATATGAGAAGAATTAGAGAGAGAGCAGAAAGCAGGGTGGGGGCTGGAATGGGGTGGGGAAAAAAGGGAGTGTAGCAGGTGGGGGGGACGGAGCGAGAATTCTTGGAGGAGACAAGAGTGGAGGAGGATGGTGCCGCCAGGAAGGGTGGGCTGCCCTGGATTTCCACAGGCTATGTGCCTACCCCTAATTTTACCTACAAGAAGAGAGCAAGAGCCTGCAGCTCACCTCAGTGTTATTATTATTATTTTTGGCAGAACAAATCAAATAACTTGCACACTCCGTAAGTAAGAACTGTATCATACTTTTTAATTACAAGAGTCCCAAATGATGCTACTTCCTCTGTGGGCTCATTGTATTCGTACTGATGATAATAAGAATATTCTTGCTCTTTCGTGAGTGACGAATTCAAAGTTCCCAGAGACCGGGTCATTTAACTAGTATCCCCAAATAATCCAACATCAAACAGAGTGAGGCTGAGCCCTGGCTTGAAGAGTCTTCAGTTTTGGGTGGTCAGTTTGACTATTGCATGATCCTGATCTCTCAGTCGTAGAAGGGCTGGTGTTTTAGGCTCGGGTCCTGGAGCAGCTGTATCTGGTTTTCAAGTATTTTAACAACATGTGTGAGGAGAGGCTTCTTCCTGCTTGGGCATGGATAGGACTTGGTTGGCACAGTTTAGGGGCTGGGGAATGGGCTTCTGTGAGTATAAATCTCCTGAAGTTATTGGCCAAATTTTGAGTGTGTGTACATGCCTGGGTATTTTTCAGGGATGAGGTTTCACAGTATTTATCACCTCTCCATAGCCTCCAAATGGTTAAGAATCACATCAAAGAAAACTATGATCTGATGACTTCTAGTGAGTTGGGTCCTCTTGGTGCCAAAGCGTGGAGGGGAGGAAGTGAAGATGAATACAACAGAAAAGAAGTATTCTTATAAGACAAATTAAATACTACTCCTCTATTATGAGAGTTCTCTGTGTTTTTTGTAAAGGTTCCAGGGACGGTAGACCAGCCATACTGAGGCTTCAAGTCTACTGTTGATCCAGAGTAGAGCTCGGCTTCCCGGCAAGTCACTGTGTTCTTAGAAATCCCACCTAACTTAGCTTCTGTGTATGTGTTCCAGGAGCGTGAGGAGTGTCTACATGGAAGGAAGGTGAGGAGAGAGCCGGGTGTGGTGGGAGGATATGATGGGACAGGAGGGCTGCCCCTCATGGGAGTGAGGAGGGGCCTGCGCACACACGTAGATGGTAGAGAAGAGAGACAGCTGAGTGAGGTGCAGAATTAATAGCCTGGCTGGGACTTAAAACCACAGGAGTGTATCAGTCTTCCTTTCGCTACTCGCTAAACAGATGACCTTCACCTATTCCCTTAACCCCTTTTAAGTCCCAGTTTTACTTGCCCAAAGCGGAAATGTTAATAATTCCTGTACCACCATGCACCCTCCCAAGTGTTTCCGTGAGGATGAAGTCAGGCCCATTTTACAAACCACATACTCTTTTGTGTATGTCAGGGATTCTTATTTTTTAATAGATTTATTTATTTATTTTTATTATTTATTTATCTATTTTTGTGAGAGAGATGGGGGGGAGAGAGCGAGCATAAGCAGGGGGAGGGGCAGAGGGAGAAGGAGAGAGAATCCTAAGCAGGCTCCGTGCTTAGCAAGTAGCCAGTTGTGCGGCTCCTGAGCCAAAATTTGGAGTCTCAACAGACTGAGCCACCCCGACACCCCTAGACTTATTTATTAATTTGATATGGAGGGGAGGGGCAGAGAGAGAGAGAGAGATTCTCAAACAGACTGCACTGAGCACAGACCCCGTCTCAGGGCTTGATCCCGAGATTATGACCTGAGCTGAAACCAAGAGTTCTATGCTCAACCAACTGAGCCGTCCATGCACCCTCAAGTATTTTTATTAAGAAGAACACACTGATGGAAGAAAACACAGACACCTGGGAGGAATGATGCATTTTATTTTGGAGCCTCATCTAACATTCTGGAGGGTGGAGGGGATGCTCTTCTACTGATGGTGGTACATGGCCTGAGGCTCAAGTCCAAGCTCACATCTTGGAGCTACTAGTCTGCTGTTGATGGTGATAGGTTAAGGGTATACTGGGTGGAGAACAGGGGACAGAAGACTGGCAGATAAAACTGCCCTCTGAACCCCCAGACTGGAGTGAAGGATTCAGTGTTCATTTCTTCTCCCCCCCAGGTATCCCCCCTCCATCAACCTGAATGCTAGCTGTATCCTCAAGAGCCAAAAACTCCAAAGTAATTTGTGTGTGTGTGTGTGTGTGTGTGTGTGTGTGTGTGTGTGTGTGTGTGTATTATTAAATTGGGAAGTCTGAGATCCAAGGGTAGTGGCTGTTATTTAAGAGTGTATAAAGGGGGATTCAGAAAATAAGCAGGAGGCAACCTGGAACTGTTATTTGATGAGTTTCCCCAAGCCAAGTCAGGACCCTTTGTTCTAAATTCCTCATGTCCAAGAGAACAAATACCAGACTTAAGTACCAGAGGGCCTTCTACGAAATACTTGGCTCCAGAGAACAAATCAGAGTGGGTGGCTGAGAGGGGAAAAATAGAGTTAAAACATTTCCTCTGAGCAAAGAAGAATGGACCCAGGCCCAGGGTTATAATTCATGGGGCCTCAGATGAATCTCCAGCTGCTTCAGCTGTCTCCACATCTGGGAGAAGACTGGCCAAGGAATCCATGAGCTGTGGAAGCCAGTGGATGATAAGCTCCATGGGTCAGTGCTCCCTGAGTCTTCCAAGAAGCTTCCTTGAATGCACACCTTTTCTTGGTGTTGTATGCTTTGCCCATCTCTGTGGCAGTTTCCATGAAGAGTTCTTAAACACGTCTGGGACTTTTAGAGATCTTTGACAAAGAATGGTGCAGACAAAGCATCCAAATGGTGAGTTCTTAAATTTATTTTCTTTGACAACCGAATCTGAACTTAACATGATAACCAATGAATTAACACTGTCTGATATGAGAAATGGGAAGACTTCCTTCAGTCCCTTCCCTCTCCATTAAAGTACTGCCTAGACAGTAGAGTTGTTTTCTTATTTCTTTGCCTATCCACTCTTTTTTCTTCTTGATTTTTTTCACCCATCTGGGGAGATAGCCCAGGATGCTTGATTTTCCAGGTAGACAGATCCTCACATGGAATGATCACAATCTGAAAGAAGTGAAGTCTAAGTCTCCAAAATGAATCCTTTTAGCTGCCTCCTCTGTAGATGCCTCCATGCTTCATACTTTTGGGCTAATTTTCTTGCTGGAAGCTTCTGTACCCAACCGGCTTGGCCAAGCAGTCAACACCTGTTCTGCGGACTGTCATGGGGGCTGACATAAAAGTTAAGGAAGCCCTGGTTTTGGTGAGTTTCTAGTCTAGTCCTGTGTGGCCATAGCCCAGTGCGGGAAAAGAGTTTAACATTTAATTAGCAAAAGACAAGTTTGAATAGAATATTCTTATGCTAGAAATGTGATAAGCACACATGGAAGGAATTGAGAAAAAATGAGCAAAGCTGTGCTGTGTGAGTTAAATTAAGTGGCTTCCTGGGGGAGTGAGAGTGAAATACATAGGCACCAAAGAGGCTGAGAGGATATCCTGGACGGAAGACATGACTTACATGAAGCTATCCATGTTGAAACAACAACTTCTGGGCAGAAGAAGCCAAGCTAGCCAATTTAGCTAGAGTCAGATTTTTATGTAAAGGGTAAAGAGAAACAAGTTTATGACCTGAGCAAAGCAGCTGGCCAGGTAGCCTAAGACAAGTTAGTATCCCTCTGGACCTCAGCTGCCTCAACCAGGAGATGAGCGGATGAAGGTTTCCATCAGAGGTGATGAAAGTTCATAATTATGGAAGCAGTGTGTCAGGTACTCCAGATTCTCCTACAAGATAGTCTTATTCATCCCCATTTCAGAGACGAAGTAGCTCATCCAGAGTTTTGTAGACTGTGAGTGACCAAGCTAGAACTAGGGTTGAGTGAATTTCTTCATTCACTATGAATGGATAGCTCCCATCTGCTATGCACTGTGCCAGGCCCTGGGGGATCTAACAGTGAGTGGGACAGATACGGTCCCATTCTCATTCTACTTGGAGTGTGGGAGAGGATAGTCAATAAAAAAGTGAAAATCCAAGGGAATAAAATTGGTTTAAATAGAAGTACATGCTAGAGGGAAAATAAAATATGCAATCATGGTCATGATTTGGGATTTCTTAGGTCGGGTGGCCTAGGAAGGCTTCTCTGAGGAGGTGGCAAACCTGGATGGAGACCGGAAGGGCGGGAAGAGGTCTGCCTGGTAAGCAAAGGGTGTAACTGGCCAATCTGAGGGGTTTAAATATGACAGCATGGATCAGGTCCCCAGTCTTTCTCTTGGAGAAGGAGTTGCTTTTTATTTCTCAAAGATCTTAAGATGGTGGAAGACCAGGGAGAAGCAAGAGGGTGGCAACAGCAGAGTCCTAATATGAAAGAGGGGTGTCCAAAGTGCCATTGGACATTTCTGAGCAGGGCTGGGAGAGGTTGTTTCCACTCCTATCCCTTACCTGTTAGCAACACCAGAAGACTTCAGAAGGCGATGATAGTTGTCATCTTGGAGGGCCAAGTAAGGTTTGGTAATAATATTAATATTTAAAATAATAATAGCTAATAAGAATATTAACTATTAGATAATATTTAAAGAACATTTAAAAAAAAGATTTATTTATTTTAGAGAGAAAGTGCATGAACGGGGGAGGGGCAGAGGGAGAAAGAGGAAGCAGACTCCCCGCTGAGCATGGAGCCCATGTGGGGCTCAGTCCCAGGACTGTGAGTTCATGACCTGAGCTGAAACCAAGAGTCAGATGCTCAACCAACTGAGCCACTCAGGTGCCCCAAGAAACATTTTTTTTTTTTATGTACTAAGCATGTCTGAGCACTTTTTAAGCATTAACTTATTTAATCTTCATAGTAACTATAGGAGAAAGGTAGCATTAGTATCCTAATTATAATAATGAAGATGCTAAGTCTTAGCTAAGTATAGTCACTTACCCAAGATTGCACAACTGAGATGGGTAGAGCAAGGATGCACATGTGGGTCCTCCCAGCCTAGGCTTTCAATCATCATGCAATGTTGCCTTCCACAAGCTTCAAACAGTCCTATAATATTTGATCTGGAAGCAATCTTAGATATCATGTAGACCAGACATTTTCAATTTGGCCTTCTGAGAGAAGACTTCTGATTTAGGTTAATCCCTCCTCTTTTGACAGGTGAGAAAATTGAGTCGGAGTATCAGATTAGTGATGGAAATGGAGGGTTGATGCTGAGTTCTGACTGCTACTTGAATGTTCTTTGTCATCTACTTCAGCATATCCCCAGATACTCAAATCCTGCTTAGGAACCCCCAACAGAAGTGATTGCACAGAATTATAGCCTCCAAGAGGGGAGAGACAAGCATGAAATAAGATAATGCACATACAATTCTTGGCGTGGTGCTCAGCACAGAATAAGTGCTCAGTGCATACCCTTGCCTTTGAGAAAGTCCGCAGAGCTCTCCCTGATGGTGAGAACAGCAGGGTCACAATTATGGAAGGAGAAGCAAGACACACAGGTGAAGAAGGGCTTCCTCTCCCTGAGCCTGCCATCTTGATTGATGTGCCACAGTCCTTACCGAACCCCATCCACCACAGCGAAAGTAAAATATTTTTGGAAACCTAATAACCTATCATTAAGACTACCGGGTGTAGAAAAACAATTGCTTTCCCTAACTAAGTAACTTAGGATTTCCCTTGGTTTGTTTGAGTTTTCCTTCAATTATAGGCCCTCTTAAAACACTCAAACACACAGGGCTTTTGTAGATTTGTATCTCCTCTCTCTCACATACAAATCTCCCGTATGCACATGCTACCTTGCATTTACAGAACACTAACACCCACCTCTCTCTCCTTCACATAATGAAGTTCAGCCTCATGCCTCTCAACTGAAGGTGCGCCCAGAAGAATTACAGATATCTGAGAGTAGTCTTCTTGTTCCGAGGCTCCATGGGCTCTTGGAAGAGTAGGTCCTTTATGGAGAAAACATAATGGGCAAAAAGTACTCTTGACTGATAGACCAGTCTCAGCATTCTCTTTCCTATAATAGAGTTGTTTACTTGAGCCATTCCCCCCCCAAATTTCAAATTTCTTTCAACCCATTCCATTGTAGGCTTCAAATCATTGGATGGCCCCCCACTCCCTCCAGGTCCTCTTTCCTTACAAACTCAACTTGATGCCTTTTGGTTTTGGAAAGACTTTCTAGGTATTAAGAGAGACTAGGAAAACCTTCCTTCCTTGACCGCCATTCATTCATTGTCAGAAGAGAGAAGGTGGATTTTATGGAGAGGCACAGAGCATCGTGGGGACCAGCACCTGGAATGGCCCCTCAGAACTGGATGGGAACTCATAGCTTGATGGTCTTGTCCCCACCGGCCCACACTCAAGCCTCCCCTCCAGTGCCCTATATGACACCTGGGCAAGGATCTGATGAGAGAAACTCTCGGAGGAAGTACTGGCAGATTCCCCTGTTGCCCACCTGCCACTCATCCCCTCTCCCACAGGAGGACAGCCTCTTTCTCCACATCGCCTCCAGGCACTGGTGCTAGGCCAATGGTTCTCTTTCCTTCCCCAAGCCCTGGGTGATAGCAGTTGCCCATTTAATGGTGTGAACATTCCCATTGGGACCTGTTTCAAGGCCCTGTTGTGATTCTCTGAAGGGGAGGGACTGACTGCCCAAATCCCTGAAAATTTAATGCTTTCCCCAGCTATCAGCATACCGTGGCAGGAGGGCAGATGGTGGGCCTACAGGGCCTGGGTTTGAGACGGGTTCTCCTCGTTCCTGGGAATTTGCCCTTCTAACGACAGGATATTTACAGGGACAGTTCTTGGTTCTGGGTCTTTTAGGGGACACTATGATGAAGAAACAGCAGGGATGTTGGCGGGGGAGGGGATAAAGCGGGTCCTGGGGGCTAGGGTCAGTGGGGAGTCTTCATTCCCAACTCCTGACCCTGACTGCCTTGAGAGAAAGGCGTGGACCGGGGAGCAGGCAGATGTCTGTGGGGACAGAAGTAACTGATGTGTGGGGGCACTGGGGCATAACGCGAGGGCAAAATGCTAACTGAGACAGTACGCACTGGTTTCTCCAGCCAGCCCACGCCTCCAGCCTCAGCTCAACGCCACTCCCTCCTCCGCCGAGAGTGGCTCTCGGTTCAGGAGGCGGGACCGAGTTCTCCGGTGGCCCCTGGAGGCTCGGGGCTGCAAGCTTTGGGAGGCTGGGAGGGGAGGGAGGGAGGGGCGCTGACTGGGCAGTCCGAAGAGGAGGGGGCCTTTAATAGGCTCGCCCTGCGCCTGGTTTTGCGGCGCCGCGAGTGGCTGCGGTTCGAAGAAGGGCCCGGCACCTTCTTCTAGTTCTCGGCTGCAAATCTCCGTCCTTGCACTTGACAGCGATCGTACTAAGCTCCCAGAGCGCGCTTTACTTGGAACCGCACAGGTAGGAAGCGCGGGCTGCTCGGTGCAAGCTTACTGCTCTGCGAGGAGTCTCTCTCCCTTTGCTCCGCTTTCTGGAGCCACGGACTGCCCCGGAGCGCTGGTGGTTCCCGCGTGCCTGCTGCAAGGAGACGCGCCGGCGGCCGGGGAGCCGGGCCAAGCCCTTCCGAGAGCGCGGCGGTGCGCTGCCCGGCGCCATGCTTCTGCTGGGTATCTTAACCCTGGCTCTCGCCGGGGGACCCGCTGGCGGGTCAGAGCCAGATCAGGAGGTGGTGGTCCCCATCCGACTGGACCCGGACATCAACGGCCGCCACTACTACCGGAGGCGACCCGAGGACTCCGGGGATCAGGGACTCATTTTTCAGATCACAGCATTTCAGGAGGACTTTTACCTACACCTGACTCCGGATGCTCAGTTCCTGGCGCCCGCCTTCGCCGCTGAACATCTAGGCGTCCGCCTCCCGGCACTCACCCGGAGCTCTCCAGACTTGCGACGTTGCTTCTACTCTGGGGACGTGAACGCCGAGCCAGATTCATTCGCCGCTATGAGCCTATGCGGGGGTCTACGCGGAGCTTTTGGCTACAGGGGCGCCGAGTATGTCATTAGTCCGCTCCCCAACGCCAGCGCGCAGGCGGCTCAGCGCGACAGCCAGGGCGCACACCTCCTCCAGCGCCGGGGCGCCCCCAGTGGGCCTCACGGAGATCCCACCTCTCGCTGCGGGGTGGCCTCAGGCTGGAACCCCGCCATTCTGCGGGCGCTGGATCCTTACAGGCCACGGGACACCGGCTTAGGAGAGGGTCGCGGTCGGCGGAGGTCTGGGCGCGCCAAGCGCTTCGTGTCTATCCCGCGGTACGTGGAGACACTGGTGGTTGCGGACGAGTCAATGGTCAAGTTCCACGGCGCGGACTTGGAGCATTATCTGCTGACGCTGCTGGCCACAGCGGCACGACTCTACCGCCATCCTAGCATCCTCAACCCCATCAACATCGTCGTGGTCAAGGTGCTGCTTCTAGGAGACCGCGACACAGGGCCCAAGGTCACGGGCAACGCGGCCTTGACGCTGCGCAACTTCTGCGCCTGGCAGAAGAAGCTGAATAAAGTGAGTGACAAACACCCAGAGTACTGGGACACAGCCATCCTCTTCACCAGGCAGGTGAGTTGATCTGTCACCTCTTTGGACCCCAATAGCCTCATTTTCTTAGGGTCACCGCCCTTAGCTCTCCAAATGCCCTTTATGGTGAACAAGTAATCCCGGGTTAAAATTTTGTTGCCTCTTCCTACTCCCGCTTTGGATATTCCAGGGACAGACCGCTCCTAGGCTCGGTGGAGCTTCGGCTCACTGGCAGCTGGATGCACGTGGGCGGTCGGAGGAGCGCCAGCTACTTCAGAAGGTGTTGGCCTGGAGTGGCCAATCAGCACCTCCTAGATCAGGCATCGAGGGGCCGGAACCCAGGAAGTTGCCGCCCCGGAGCCGCAGTGTGTCTCCATGGCAGATAGGAGGCGCTCTGAGGATGGTGTTGGAAGGGTCGGGAGAGGTCCGCCCCAGGCGTCTAAATCCTTTCAGATATCTCTTGCGAGGCTTATTTTCTTGTAAAACTGGAAGGTGATGCAAGCATCCCAGTTCAGATCCTGGCTTCATTTCTTCTGGGCGTGTTCAGTTATCCTCTGTCCTGGGCCTGCAAAACCAGGGTTGGGTAGGAGGGAATCATTTGGGATATTTTGTGGTTGAAATGGAAAGGATAGACTCCAGTACCTGCAGCATTCCTCCGTCCTTCATCCTTGTTGCCGCTTCTCCCATACCTCCTTCTGCTTCCGGGATTCCATTTCTTTCAGAGCAGGCACTCTAGTTAGAGCGCCTGTTTGGAGTTGAGAGTTTCTAGTGGAGTTTCACTTGGAGCTAGGTGGGGAAAAAAATCTCTCAATTTTCCCATTTCCTTGTTGGCCCAGGGTGACCCGTTGGCCCTGATGTGGCTCATGTCACCGACTCGCCGAAACTTCCGATGACCACACTTAACGGTCGGGCTCCAGCTTCTGCCCCTGGCGGTGTGCAGGTTGGTGTGAGCCTAGGAAAGAGCATCTGGAGACCCCAGGTGTGGGATTGGAAAGATATTGAGTATGGGACTTAGAAAGGTGCTGAGATCACAGGAGCAGTTCTGTCTTTTGCTATGGGTTTATGAACATTTACGCGCATAGATGTTGGAGTGATGGGGTATTTGAAGTATTTGGATTCTTGCAATTTCTCAGACTCACGGATGGGACTGGGAGGAAGATGGGCATCCAAGTAACCCGCTTCCTCTGGTTTTGGGGGCTGCAGCTGGAGTCTGTGCCTTGCTGTTGTTTTGTGATTGCAACCACGTCACTGCGGGGATGGCCCAGAATCCTGGGTTGCCCGAGGGGCTCTGGCTCTCCATTCTTTCCAAAAGCCACTCGGAACTGCGCTGGCACACGCGGGGCTGGAGCTGACGTCTTCCACACTAACCCGCTGGGCGCCGTTTTTCCCCTCCTGGAATTGAACTTCCTCCTTTCCCGGCCTTCTCCTCCCACCACCTGGTTTCTCCAGGGAGGTCTTGGGCCCGAGTCTGCTTCCTTGCAGTCATTCTTCCAACTGAAGTCTGTAGAGCTGCCCCTGCCCGGCCCCCACACTCACTGCCTGAGTCACGGGGAAACTGCAGAGGAGGTGGCTTCCACCTCTGCACACAGACCAACTGGGCAGCAGATTGCTGGGGGGGCGGGGGGGACCAATGGCCAAGAACAGGATATCTCAATGGGCAGAGCAGCTGATGGCCCATCTGCTACCAGGGATGCCCCCGTGGAGGTCACTCTTGTCTTCTAAAGTAACAGACCTCAGTCTCCGCTGCTTAGTGGCTAGGCTGACTTTTGGAACCAGCCCTGGGAAGAGGACTCCTGCTGGGAACCTGGGCCACACCATCAGAAGGATCCGCCTTTTGAAGAAGCAGCAACCAAGCAGCGTGACAGCGTCTGTCTGTCACTGGTGTGTGCGACACCCAAGGGCCGTGTTAACCATGCATAATGGGGATGAGGTGCATGGGCACTTGGGTCAGAAGCAGTGATGGGCAAGAGGAGACTTCTAGAAGCTTTCTCTCAGGCGGCTAGAGGGCGAAGCCAGACGGGGGCGGCTGTGTTGGCAGGAACAACACCCAGGTATGCGCTTAATGCTTTGGGGTGGACATCTCTCTCTCCTGCCTCCTTGCCAGAGCAGACTCCAGGGCCTGCTGCATTCTCGGGGTCTTAGGCAATGCTTGTTCCTCAACTCCCCTGGGGAGGTGCAGTAAGGGATGAGAACAGAGTGCGCAGCTGCTCTCTGTAGACTGAGGCAAATGTGATCTCCGGAACCTGCAGGAGTCCCCCTGCTGCCCTCCTTTTGTTGTAGTCTGTAAGGCTTAGCAGCAATCTTTTAACTCAGATAGGAGCTTCCCTGATTATTACGATGTTGGTGGAATCCATGTTTTTTCAAACTAAAATTGAAATATATATACACATATATGTATTTATTTCGATGAAGATAAATACATACCGTTGATCCTTGAACAAGCATGGGTTCGAACTGCATGGGCCCACTTGTATGTGGACTTTTTTTGCTACAGGATGGTACTCCAAGTGTATTTTCTTTTTTGATTGTCTCCATAACGTTTTATTTTCTCTAGCTTACTTTATTGTAAGAATACAGTACATAGTACATACAGCATACAAAATATGTGTTCATCGACTGTGATTGGTAAGGCTTCCGGTCAACAGAATATTCGTAGTTCAAGTTTTGGGGAGTCAAAAGTTGTATGTGCATGGGGGTCAGTGCCCCTCACCCTTATATTGCACAAGGATCGACTGTATATCCTTTGTTTGGATAAGAAGTTTTTAGAAAGGTGCTTATTTTCTTAATCTCCTTTTCCTATAATGGATCTCGAACTGTCAGACATCTTTTGAGTCACCTATTCCTTGGTCCCCCAGAAAATTCTGAAAAATGGCTAGTGTCTCTGACTGATAGTACTCTAGTTGTGGTTTTCACAGCAAGGAGGCGGGAAAGGGCCAGGCTCCATCAGACTGTATTTCTTCCTGAGAGGAAGAGGCGAGTGCAGTTCCTGGAGAGCTCGCCATGTCGGGTACCTGCAGAGGGGGCAGTAGGGGCATCAGGACTGGCCGGCACCGGAGCTCCCCTTTCTATCCACCATCATCCGAGTTGGTGTGCTTGTGAAAACAACGCTGGGCCCAGCTATGGGGGACGCTGCTGTCCTCTTGGCAGGGAGACGGAGGCACGTGGGCTGTTGAAATCAAACCTTTGGGAAGACATGACCCAGGGAGGAGCCTTTGCTCTGTACAAAGGAGAAAAAAAATTGATCATACAGCAAGTATTTTGACAATTTGAGGAGTTTATTTAAAGATTCAGAGTAACTTCATGCTCCTGGAGAAGGAGCACACATCGGATTTTGCAAAGCAGTCAGTCTCCAGACTCATAACAGCAGGATGAGGTCAGCACAGGGCTGGAACCAGGCTCTACAGAGGATAGCGCCAGTCTTTCAGGGTGGGCATGCATTTCTACGAGAAGAAATGTTTCTACGGCTTCTTGTTGCTGTGGGCAGCAGGAACGGGGTATTTGGTGCTGGGATGCAGTAGGGCTGCATTTCCTTCTATCTTCTCTTTCTTGCCTCTGATACCTCTGCTCTCTGGGTAACTTTGTGGTAAAGTAGGTTTCATGAATTTGTTCTCCATTTTAAAAATATGCATTGAGCATCTGTTATTCCTAGGTACTGTCCTGGGCTGTGGAGGTACAGATATTAAGATGTGGCCTCTGGATCTCAGGAATTCACTATCAGGGAGCCTGACAAGGAAATAGCTTGGGATACTAGGGTCTGCTAAGTGCCATGTGGGAGACATGGGCCCTCTGTCCGAAGTCCAGTGGTGAGGCATTCTCCTTGTGGCTAGAGCCAGGGAAGACTTCTGAGTTGGGGTGGGGAGTGGGATGAGGGACAAGTGGCAAAGAAGGCACTGGGATGGGCGCTGGTGGTGATGGGAGGGGAAGCTTGTTTCCCGTGTTGCAGGAAGCCCTCTCCTTCATAACCACCATCTGTTTTGCTATTTGTAACATTTTCTCTTTTGAATGGACTCTGTCTTGTGGGATTTGCAGTTTCTGGTTTCTCTGCCTGCTTATTCCTTCCTTCCTGTTACTCACTCTGTTGTGCTTAGTATCACTCTATGCCATTCCCTTGTCCCCTTCTCCCCTCACCATTTTTTTTTTTTTTTGTGCTCTTTCTCCTTTTTCGAGATTCTCCATGACAGGTTCCTTGTCAACTTTGTCTTTGCTTATGTATCCTTCATCCAGCGTCCTCACCTTTCTGCCTTTCAGTCCCAAGCTTGGCACTTTCTTCTTGCTTTGGCTTCGAGTTAAACTCCGTTTTGTGGGATGGGTGGGTGGGGGACGTACGTGTACTGTACATTGTGCAGAGTGGGACGGCACCCTGGAATTTCATTTAAAATAGAGGCGAGTTCTTTCTGCAATAAACGACTTGCCATATGGTGGCGAAGGTAGTGCTCAATAAAAAGGTTAATAAAATGATAATGTGCCTTTTATACATATCTCCTAATACAGTAAAGGGAATCATGATTGTGTCAGGATCTTTTTTGAAGTCAGGCCTTAGAAGATATAAGCGGAGAAGGGCACCTGTAGTTTCTGTATTTAAGACTTTGTAAATCTTTATCACTGAATGGAAACTCAACACTACTTCTAGGAAGGAGGAGGAGAGAGGAAGGAGTGGAACAGGGCTGCTCCCTGACTTGGAAGGTAATTGCTCTTCTCCCTCCTTCTTAGTGGAAGGTGGGGGAGAAAGTTTGGAGGAAAGAATGTGCACCTGAATTTTTTAGCTTTTATTTAAATTCCAATTAGTTCACTACAGTGTAATATTAGTTTCAGGTGTACAATTTTTTTAGGTTTTATATTTTTATTTGCAAGAGAGAGAGAGAGAGAGAGAGAGAGAGAGAGAGAGAGGGAGGGCAAGCACACAAGCGGGGGAGTGGCAGGCAGCAGGGGAAGCAGGCTCCCCGCTGAGCAAGGAGCCCGATGTGGGACTCAATCCCAGGACTCTGGGATCATGACCTGAGCTGAAGGCAGTCGCTAGCCCACCGAGCCCCCCAGCCATTCCTCAAGTGTACAATTTAGCGATTCAACACTTCCATATACGACACCTGACGTTTATCACCAGAAGTGCACTCCTTAGATCCCCTCCCCTCTGGTAGCCATCAGTTTGTTGGCTGTAGTTAAGAGTCTGTTTCTTGCTTTGCGTCTCTCTCTTTTCCCCCTATGATCATTTGTTTTGTTTCTCAAATTCCACATGTGAGTGAAGTCATATGGTATTTGTCTTTCTCTAATTGATGTATCTTGCTTAGCATAATGCTGTCTAGTTCTACCCATGTTGTTTCAACTTGCAAGATGTCATTCTTTTGATGGCTGAGTAATATTCCACTGTATGTATACCACATCTTCTTTATCCATTCTTCAGTGAGTGGGCATCTGGACTCTTTCCATAATTTGGCTATTGTAGATGATGCTGCTATAAATATTGGGAGGAATGCGTACCAAAATCTTTTTCTCTCTTTTTCTTAAACACATTGAGTCAGGAAGGCAAATGAGATTTTTTTCCTCCTTTGGTCCTGCTCTTGTCCTGCCTTTGAACTTCTGGGTAGGTGTTTGTACCATTCTTGGTGCATACCCCCCACCCCCCAACACCTTGCCTCAATGCCTGTCCTTGGTTATGTGGCACAGTGGAAAGAACACAGGCTTGCAGTCAGGCAGAGCTGAGTTTCGGTCCTGGCACTTGACTTTTAGCAATGGACATTGAACGGATCAGCCACATGAACTAACTTCACTTTCCTCATCCAGGAAGGATAACGATGATGACAATGGTACTGAACTTAAAGGCAGTATCAAGGATAAGTTAGCAAATGTGCCAAAATAGGCACCCAATTAATGCCATCGACTGTCATTGTTACTTTTGTGGTCATCAGCACATGTTTGTTGTTTTGAATAATTACCTACAGGTCCCTTGCTAGGACTTACATTTGGGATAGCCCTGTTTTATTTTTTATTTTTTATTTTTTATTTTTAAAAGATTTTATTTTATTTATTTGACAGAGAGATCACAAGCAGGCAGAGAGGCAGGCAGAAAGAGAGGAGGAAGCAGGCTCCTTGCTGAGCAGAGAGCCCGATTCGGGCCTTGATCCCAGGACCCTGAGATCATGACCTGAGCCAAAGGCAGAGGCTCTAACCCACTGAGCCACCCAGGTGCCCCTGGGATAGCCCTGTTTTAAAGCATTCTTTGCATTGCACTTGCAAGTATACTTAATATATGTCTGTTTTTGTGTGGAAGCCATGGCCCCACTGTTTACCATACCCACCGACTTGTAAACTCCTTTAAGCAACACTGTTATGTATCTTTGTAGCCCCTCCAGTGGGCCCCCACATGCTGCCGCCGTTCCGGATGCATTCACGGGAGGAAGGTACTGATGTCAGCGAAAGGACTGTGTGTGGCCGTGAGTGCTTGGCTAGTTTACCTCCCTTACTGGGGCACTTCTAGCCTTTGCAACTATCAGGCTGCACGGTTGGGAGAGGGAGTCTTAGGTTCTCCTGGCATTTCTTCTTGGCTCTTTGCCATCAGTTTTTACCCTGGAGAAAGGAAAGACCCCAGAAGACATGGTGCAGAGCAGGGATAGGGTCAGAGTCAATAAAGATGTGGGGCAAGGACCCAGGGCCTTGCTCAACGAGGAAGGGGCCCAGGCACTGTGCTAAGAGCACTCTTGGCACTTAATCCTGCCATTTCCTTCTGCACCGGCCTCTCCCAGGCCTCTCCCCACTGAGTGGCCAACATGCACTTTGGGGGCTGAAGGTATGGGGTGGACAGTCTTGCTATCTTGAGATTCCCTAGTTCCTTCATCCATGGGGTGCTTCTGTACCAAGAACGGTGCCATGCAAGGGACGCATTCAGCTCTGAGGTTGCACTTTTGGATTTCAACCTTCACTCTGCCTCTCCCTTCCTGTCTAACCTTGGGATCACCGACCCTGTGCTAGTAACTTACCTTCTCAGAGCCTCATCTGTAAAATGGGCATAAGAATGACATCTCCCTCATAAAGGCTTTGTGAAGGTTTAATGAGCTAATTCAGGGAAGCTTTTACAACAGTGTCTGGCTCATAGTAACAACTCAGTAAGTACTTGCTACCAACATTTCGTTAGGTATGCGCCCTCTCTTGAGCTGATGATTTCTGGAGAAAGCTTGGTCTTCCTGGAAGCTTCAGACTGCTTTTCTTCCTCATCGAGGTAATTCTTGTCCTGGGCATCTCAGTCTCCTGCTCTAATACCGTTTTGTACGCCTTGAGGAATTTATATTCCAGCAAAACCGAACCTGCTGATGGGCGTGGCCAGGCTGCATTCTCTTCTTCACCACGCATCCTTAGCCACGTTGCCCAGACACCCAGAATTGTTCCATTTTTTTTTCTTCTAGCAGAGCAAGGCCCTCCCGTGCTTGGGAATTACAAACAACAGTGGATTTGGGGTTGGACAAGGAAGTACAGTGATGCATGACTGAGATTCAGATGGGAAACAAGTTAAGGACGCAGTATTAATACCAATGCAGGATGGTTTTCAGCAGTAATCGCGGTAGCCTGGCTAACATGCTGCACTCAAACCAGAGACCACTGCTGGTCTTGGTGTCACGAGGCGTGGGGCTCGGTTCCTGTGGTAAAGCTGCGTGGCCTTGGGTGAGAAACCTTAGTCCACCAAGCTTCAGTGTCCCATCTGCAGAATGAGAGGGTGGCTCTGAGACTGGGTGAGTATGGTTCTTGGACGCTGTGGTGTGGCCATGAACATGAGCCCTGGCGTCCCATGAATAGGAAGTTGGTTATACGAGAACATGCGTCTTTGCTACATTTAACAAAAGTTAATGTGCTTGATTTTTGTGGGTCCTCCACCCTATCCTGCTGGAAAATATGAGCATCTGAGTACATGGCAGGAGAAACGAGAGGAACCGAGAAGGAGGGCCCTGGGGAGTTGTGGTGGGGTGTGGAGGGAGCGTCCAGGGGAAATGTGGATTGGGCCACCGCAAGGTGCTTGCTTCTTTGCCTTCTCTCAAACTGTGGCTCCAATCCTAAATTATTTTGTGAAGAAGGACAGTTAGAAAACAATCATCTGGGAGTACTAGGTTCTTGGCCAAGAGGTTTCTTGGGTTTTCTGGAAAAGCATCTACAGCTTCAAGGAGAAATGGCAAATTACCAGAAATAGTGAGGTAGATAGGGGTTGGGTAGGAAATGCTTTCACTCTCCAGGCAGAAGGAACCAGAGCAGTTTCCATTTCTGGAGACAAGTGCCTGAGCTGAAGAGGTTAAAGCGATTTGAATGCATCTGAACCCATTCCAGAAGGGTGGAGATATCCAGTGCCACAAATGAGGCACTGCTGAGCCCTGCCTACCCACCCGTGGGCGTTCAAAGAGCTACGGCCCGGCGATTCTGCACTGGAGTCCCCGACGGGGAGAAGAGGAACAGGCAGAGCCTCTGACCCCAAACAGCTGCATCTTCCCACAATGAAGACACTAGTTACTGTAGTACAAGGGTTATACTGGCTGCTCTCAGCTACACCCTGACCCTCAGGAAATTTGCCGGCTCCTTCCTTGTTCCTCTTGTTTGATCCAGGGAAACCAAGATTTCTTGATGGAAAGAACAGGTTGCTCCTGGCCAGGAAGGGCCCGCAGCTGCGTGTCTTCACTCCAGAGAGAATCCACCCTCCCTTGGAGGAAGGAGGCTCGTGACTTTAAGGTCCTGCCAGCGGCAGAGGCAGGCTGTTGGGCACTGGAGGTCCAGTGGCTGCCTGGAGCCCCGGCTGAGCTGCCAGCCTGGGGTCATCATTTCTGCTGAGCAGCGTAGGGGCTAGGGCCCCGAATGTCCACTTGGATGACCTTCCCTTTGCTGGCAGTTAGTTTCATGGGTTAGTAGACAAAATCTGGGTTCTTTCCATTCTGAATTATATCATTCTGTGTGTTCTTTTTATAATGTGGAGGGCCAGAAGGGGCTGAGCACCCTGGGATTGGGGCAGGAGCAGAGGCTTAATTAAGGCACTGGTCCAGTTGAGGACTGGCCCTTCTCCAGAGGAGGACGCTGAGGCCCTGAGGAGAGAGGTGACCTGCCCAAAGTCACACATCTACTTCGCGGTGGGTCCGGGACCAGAATCTAGCGTCTTGGTTCTTCCTGCCATGCCGTTTCTCTTCCACAAAGCCCGCAGTGAGTGTGCATGGTGGCCCTGGGGTCAGTGTCCTATTTGTCCTACAGGCTCTTCCTATGGGCTGTGACCAGCAGACAAGAGTTTTCAGAGACTCCCGCCTTAGTGGGAATGCTATACTGTAATATCCAGGGACAAATGGGCCCCATCCCCCCATCCCTGCCCCATGCCCCCATACAGACCTCCATTCCTTCCCTCTTCATTCCCTGCCCCCCTTTTCCCTCGTCCACAGGCTATTCTGAGCGACCCAGTCATGGTCTCAGCAGCCATGTTCCCTAAAGTGCTTGTCTGGTCAGCTTCTCCTTCTAGGTTTCAGAACTCTAGGGGAAGGAGAACTTTCTGGAAGGGTGAGCCTTTGGAGAGGGAAGAGTATTTGGAAGAGAGGGAATGTGAGGTTCGCCACCCTGAAGTGGCAGGCTTGCCACCTGCGAGCCCCAGATAGCAGATCAAGGTTGAGTGTGCATCGCTCATTTTTGACCTGTGTTCTCTGGAGTCCGAGTGCCCTCTCACTTCTTTGGCCAGAGAAACTGTTAACTCATTAGGAGGTGTGACTGTCACCTGACCGCGGGAAGCCAAGTTTGACTGCTCAGGTGGTAAACTTCTGAGCGCTCTGGATTAAATTTTGCTGATTTTCTGTACTCTGACCACTTTCCTCCTGTGCCCCCTGGCCCCACCAACTCTGCTGCCCACCCCTCCTCCCCATGTCAGCATGTGCCTGCACACGCACGTGTGCGTAGCCATAAAGAGAACGAAATTGGGACCGGTGCTGTGGGTGTTTCTGCAGACACCTTGGCTCCCACGGAGAACACGGGCAGCTCTTTCCCTGGAGAGTTAATTGAGGAGTTGCTGAGCAATCAGCTTGGACGTGGTGGAAAGAGTGCTGATGATACTCAGTCATACAGACCAGTGCTCATTGCTGCCCCGTGACTACGACCTCTCTGGAGTTTCAGCTTCCTTGTCCGCGGAAGCTGATAATGGCCATCATTCTTCCAGTGGGATGTTGCGAGGATGAATGTGGTCATGCCTGTGAAATGCACACATGATGTCAGCATTTAATAAATCATCGCCGTGATTAACTATGAACATGAGCCTCAGTTTTCATCTTTGACAAATAGGCATAGTAATATATCTGCTTCCTCACACTGCTGAGGATGAAGCAAGATGATACTTAGAATAGTTTCTTATTAACTATAAAGAAAGGCAAGGATGTAATGAAGAGAATCCTAGTATCACTGATTCAACAGTGTCTTTCCTGTTAAGTGAAAATATCTTATCCTATTTCCAACTCCTGGGCTCTTAAGGTATGTGGGTGCATTGCTGGCCCATAGTGCTCAATAAATTCATTGGGATATCTGCCTCCACCACCCCATTTTGCCCTTTCACACCCCTGGAAGTACTTCCCATCGGGGTTGTTGCAGAACGTGCCAGCTTCTGCTGCAAGTTAAGTGGTGGTGCAAAAAGGGGGACTGTCTTAGGTGGCAATCCATTGACTTTTTTCTTCCTAGCAGCCACTGAGCCAGTGGTCCCTGTGAGCTTCTGCAGCCAGTTGAGCTGTGTCTGGGTAGCAGCTCGTATCCACCCCAGGCTGCCTCCTCCCAGCCCAAGGAATCCAAATCTCTGGCTTGGGTGGGTCCTTGGCCCGTGACACTTTGGCTGAGAATCTGAGCTCAATTCATGGTTGTCCAAAGGCAGTCGCTCAGCAAGGATTGAGATGGCTCAGGGCTCACTCCGGATGAGGAAGACACTTGCCTTCCACCCCCACCGGCCTCAGTTAGCTATAACCAGAGCCTCGTCCGCCTGTGGGACTCACTGTTTCCTGGTTTGGAAATCTGTCTCTGTATAAAGCAATGGCCTTGTGGTTTGGTTTTGTACCTCCTAATTTCCTCCCACAGGATCTCCTTGAGTAGGATTTGGGTAGAATCTTCTTAGAGAGCCACAGGGCTTTCTTCCCGAAGCCTCCTCCCTCAGCCTGGGCTTGATTCCAGGAACGGCCCTGTAATGCCTTGGGAGAAAGGACCTGGCTGGGAAGGGGCTGGGCTTGGGTGGAGTGGGAGCAGGGATGAGCTAGAACATCCGATAGGATTCCTTTTCTTCCCATCAGGTCCCTTCTGTACCCATCACTAACTTCTGGCTGGCTCTGCTTCTCCCCCCACCCGGCAGGACCTGTGTGGGGCCACCACCTGTGACACACTAGGCATGGCTGATGTGGGCACTATGTGCGACCCCAAGAGAAGTTGTTCTGTGATCGAGGATGATGGCCTTCCATCAGCCTTCACCACTGCCCATGAGCTGGGTAAGGCTAGATGGGGGTTCTCGGGTGGAGGAGGGAGAGGTTTCCTCTGGGGCCTTTTGGGTTTGTCCTGGGTGCTTTGGGCGGAGGGTAGACATTTGCCTTTGCTCCCTCATGTCCTGAAGCCTTAGGGATCCTTTCTTAGGGTCAAAGTCTGCCTTAACAATGGCTTTGTTTTATTTTCTCCAGTTGCCCCAGCCTAGGTGGCCAGCGATATTGTCTGACTCAGCAGTCAGAGTATGTCATCAATTAGGCATTAAGGCGAGAATTTATTTATTTTAATTTTAATTTTATTAATTTTATTTTTTCCATAACCCAACAACCCTCATCCCTGCCCCCCCAACAACCCTGTTTGCTTCCTGAGATTAAGAGTCTCTTAGTAGTTTGTCTAAGAGGAGAATATTTTAAGTTCACTGCTGTCCCCACCGAGCCCCAGAGCCCAGTGGACGGGGCCAACGACGCAAGGACGCCATCTTGACGCTTGCAAACAATCTGTCGCTAGTTTGAAGTCAGTGGCCTGAGGATTGCTGACATGGGCTCTCTTGCTTCCCTAGCTGATCCTCCCTCCTCTTAAAACTGCAGAGCCCACATCTTTCTGCCCTCTGAGCCCTCTTGCCTCACCCCACAGGCCACGTGTTCAACATGCCCCACGACAATGTGAAAGTGTGCGAGGAGGCGTTTGGGAGACTCCGAGCCAATCACATGATGTCCCCAACACTCATCCAGATCGACCGCGCCAACCCGTGGTCCGCCTGCAGTGCCGCCATCGTCACCGACTTCCTGGACAGCGGGCATGGTAAGCTGGGAGGACAGAGGAGGGATTTCACTGCTGTCCCTGGAGGCGGTGCTCACCACCACTCCGGACCCGTCTTCTATTACCTAAGGCATGCATGACCCCCAAAGAGTCGGGCTCTCAAAGGGGGTCCGTTCCACTCACCTTGCTTCATTGTCTCCCTACCATTTAGACTCTGGGATAGCCACATCCCACCTTTCTCAACGCACCTCTCACGAATGCCCTTGGCTCCCTGCAGGCGACTGCCTCCTGGACCCACCCAGCAAGCCCATCTCCCTGCCTGAGGACCTGCCGGGTGCCAGCTACGCTCTGAGCCAGCAGTGTGAGCTGGCCTTCGGCGTGGGCTCGAAGCCCTGTCCCTACATGCAGTACTGCATCAAGCTGTGGTGCACCGGCAAGGCGAGGGGGCAGATGGTGTGCCAGACCCGCCACTTCCCCTGGGCAGATGGCACCAGCTGCGGCGAGGGCAAGTTCTGCCTCAAGGGGACCTGTGTGGAGAGGCATAACCTCGACAAGTACAAGGTGAGTGTGTGGGAGCTGCACAGCGGGGCTGCTGGGGGGCGGGGGCCGTTGCGGAGGCCCCCAGGGGAAAGGACTTGGCTGTGCGGCCGGAACTGTATGACATCGAAGCACTGGGCCTCTGTTTTCCTGTCTATGGTCCTCTCCCCGTCTTGACTCTGAGACTGGAGACAAGACATACAGTAGGCCTAGAGAACTTGCTGAAGCCTTCCGTAGACATGCGAGAGAAGGCTCACACTGGGTTCCAGGAGGCTCAGCCCTGATCTCTGGGCCTCATCCTACCTGGGGAGGAGCCCTGAACCCCAAACCCAACACTAGATATTCGACATTCCTTGCTTGTTGGCTCCTTACAGCCTCCCCTTTATCAGCTGTTTCTGAGAGTGTTTTGTTTCCAGGGAGCTCTGGGCCAGAGGGGAGCCAGGCCCAGATCTGAAAGGAAGCAGATCCCTGGGCAGGCTGCAGTAATTTGCTACATCCCAAACCTGGCTTTGCCTTTAGTCCAGATTGTCTTTTGAAGCTGAAACATAATAGAGCAAAAGTTTTTTGTTTTTTGTTTTTTTTCCTGGCTAAAAGGAATATCAGTTGAATAAGAACAAATCCCAAACCCCACATGTTCTCTGAATGTAATCAAAACTGTAGGTCTGGGATTGGGGTCGCAAAGGGATTGGGACTCTGTCAGCCAGGAATAAGATGTCCATCCTCTCCCTTGATCCTGGTGATGGTGGTCCCCTCCCCCACCCTTGCCTGGGCTGCAGAGGGGCTTGGCGGGGGGTTTTATGTGCACAGAGGCAATATCATAAAAAAGTGTTTGCCAGTACTTTATCAGCTGCCCTGAGCTGCCGTTGGTACACAATTACGTAAAAGTTCTTTCTGTGTTTTGGAGACATATATTTAGTTAAACCATTAGCCATTTATTTGGCACCAGTCCACTGGATTTAGAGAACTATGTGGGGTACTGTGGTAGTCAAAAAAAGAAATAAAACCTGGGTCGTGTCTCAGTGGGCTCACAGTGGGGAAGGTAGAAATGTTACTATGATCCAAGACACAGAGAGGTGCGTGTTCTCTGTTAAGACTGAAGAGTGAAACGTGTCATGGGAGAAGAAGGGACGAGAGACTGAGGATGATTAGAAAGGTCTGAAAAAACCTTGGGGAGGAGGTCAGGGTTAGAAAGAGCCTTGGGGGATGAGTAGGGTCTCATCAGGCAGGGATAGAGCAGAGTCAGAGAGGTGGGGCAGGCTGGAAGGGGTGGACGGTCTGGGGCTCTATGGGAATGATCTTTGGGGGCATGGTTTAGGACTAACCTTGACCACCAAGCAGTGGGTTTAAACTAGACATCCCTGACGACAGGCCAGCCATGGCCAGCTCCTTCTATTGGGAAGACGAGTCTAGTGGATAAAGACGTTGACCAAGAGGATATTGGATACAGGAAATGTGATCTCAGAGGCATGTGGAAACACAATCCGTCAGAACAAAATCCACAATGTCCTCAATCTCTTTTCTGGTCAGTCCCTTCACCACCCTGCCCCTTCATGGACGATACTGCCCTAATCAGCCGAGGTGGAAGCACAAAGCTTATCTTTCTAATCACGCCGCTTCCCTGCCCCTCTCCCATCTCCCCTCCAACACCCCTGCCCTCACTGGGATCCCAGTCGCAATAATCACACTCGGACCACCAAGGCCCTGTTGTCTGGCCCTTTAGTTTTGGACTATAACAATTCTTCTCATGCCCTCATCCACCTTCTGGAGATCCCAAGGACCATTGTTACAGTTATGGCTCCCATGTTCCTGCCTCTCCCTCTCAGCCATACTTGTTTGGATAAGCCACTGCCCTGGTGGAATCCAACTCCCACCTGTTCAGCTGTGCCAGTGGGTGAGTGTGGCTGGAGAGAGACATGGAACCGTGCTCCAGGGTCTCAGTATAAACTAATGACCTGACGGTGTAGGTGGGCCCATAGTGCCGCCCGGGAGGCATCTCATTTCATTTGCTTTACTGCACTCACCATCCCAGTGTCCTACATGATCATGTCACACCTTTGCCTCTCTCCTCCATTACCAACTCTTTCTCCTCATTTCCACTTTTGCCAGTGACCTTTCTTCCTCTCTCATTAAGAAAAAAGAAGCAATCAAGTAATCAGAAGAGAACTGCCACCTCCGCATCTGCCTTCCGCCCTCTTCTGGGCCTGCAATCTGGACCTTTCCTCTTTTTCAATGGATGAGCTGTCCATGCTCTCACTGGAGGCTGTGCACTGTGCTTTGCACTTAGGATGCTATCCCCTCTATTCAAGGAAAGCACTCCTTTAATTCTTCTGTCTCTCTCTTGCAGTGTCAGATTTCCCCTCTCTTGAGTTGAATCATTCCTATCAGGATACAGACTTGCTGTAATTCCTCCCACTTTAGACAAAACTTCTCCTAATCCTACTTCTTCTCCATAAATCACAGTCTATCTCTCTGACTCCCTTTACCACAAAGTTCCTGGAAAGAGTGGTTGAAATCGCTCCCTCCAGCTCCCATCTTACCGTTTTTTCACCGGAGCCCATTCCAGTCTGGCTTTCAGTCCTACTCTTCCTCTAAAAATAACTCTCACTAAGGTCGCCAAAGGGCCTCTACACTGCTGAAGTCAGTGATTGATTATTGTTCCTCATATTGCCTGACCTGTTAGCAGCATTTGACCCCGCTGATTACCCTCTCCCCTGGGAACACAGGCTTCACTGTGTCTTGGTTTCTTTCCTCCTTTACTGGCTGCCCCTTGTGGTCCCCTTCACTGGGTCTTCCTCATATTTTGTTTTTCCAGTGTTGGGCATTCTAGCGCTGTCCTTAGCCCTTGTCCCTACTCACACTGATCTAGTGAGCTAGACCAAAGGCCTTAAGTACCGTTTACATTTATATGTTGAAGCCCCCCAGATTTGTATCTCCAGCCAAGACCTCTGTCCTGAACTACAGACTGGTTGCCTCACTGAATCTTTTTTTTTTTTTTAAGATTGTATTTATTTATTTGAGACAGAGAAAGAGAGAGAGAGAGAGAGAGAGAGAGAGAGAGAGAGAGAGAGAGAGAATGAACACGAGAGGGGAGAAGGTCAGAGGGAGAAGCAGACTCTCTGTGGAGCTGGGAGCCCAATGTGGGACTCGATCCTGGGACTCCTGGATCATGACCTGAGCCAAAGGCAGACGCTTAAGTCACCCAGGCGCCCTGCCTCATTGAATTTTGATGCCTCTATCTGGGTAACCGATAAGCATCCTAAACATAACATATGTAAGACCAAGCTCCCATCGTCCCATTGCTCGGGCTAAACCTCTTTTCTCTCACATCCAGCCATCTGATATTTCAGTAATTTCTGTTGACTCTATCTTCAAAATAGAGCCAGAGTTGAGCCTTTTTTCTTTTCACCACCTTATCTGTGATCACCCTGCTCCCAGCTACCTTGGATTATTGTCTTGCACCCTAGGTGATCTTGCTGCTGGCCTTACTTCTTACAGATTGTTCCCACCATAGCAACCAGAGGAACCCTTTAAATGTAGGTCAGGTCATGCCACATGTTCAGAGCCCTTCAGGGGCTCTCCTCCCCTCTCAGGATGGTGAGCCCCATCTCTGCCTTCATCTCCTGCTTCTCTTCCTCTTGTGATGCTGGAGTGCGCCAGGCTTGTCCCTCCTCAGGGTCTTTGCATTGCTCCCTCTGTCTAGAATGTTCTTTCCCTCATACCACACAACTCCCTCTTGTACTTCCTTCAGGACTTTTCACTACTGTCACCTCTGCAGTGAAGCCTCCACGACCCCCTGTAATATAGAGCAGCCCACCGTCCCCCCCCACCTGCTGACACTCTATAAGCCCAGGCTTATTTTTAGTTTCTTCTGCGGGATTGCAGTCACATTGAGGGCAAGGATTTGCTGTACATGGTGCCAGCCATTACTGAGAATGCAACAGATATTTGGTGAATGAATGGCACATGGCCGGGCAAGAGTGTTTTCTGGGGGATGAATGTTTTCTGCAGGAACAGGTGGGAAGAAGTGATGTGAGGCTAAAAACAGTAACCACCACCACCACCGCCACCACCACACAGCATTGTCTCAGAAGCTGCAGAGACAATGTAAGAACTGAAGGGAAACTGGAGACAATAAGGTCTAAGCACAGACTTTTTCTGTCTATGGAGGGTCATCTCAGACCTTTGAGAGAGCAGCTTCCTTGGTGTGATGGGGACCAAGCCCATACCGTAAGGCACTGGGGAGGGAGGCGGTGGCAGGACCAAATGGAGACACTCTGGGGAAATGGAAGCTGTAGTGAGGTGGGTGCCAGCTGGAGGGGAAGCGGGGCTGCTGGCAGGGGTTAGACAGGCATGTGGGCACAGGGAGGCAAGAGCTCTCTGACGGAAGGGCACACAGCATAGCTATGCTGCATGCATGCATAAGTTAAAGTATTCAGATGACATGCAGCCAGTTCCTGATTAGCTCCATGTGGCTGAGTCACTTTGGACGATGTATGACAGCATTTTAATCACAGGCTTGAACAACTGGGCTGCTTCCTCTGTTGCCCGACTGATGTGTGTTCAGGGGACGAAAACTCACTTTACTGGCATCCTAAGAAAAACATAATGAAGACGATACATTTTTGATTCCTTCCCCACCCTCTTAAAAAATGAAGCAACACTGCATCATTCACCTCGAAGCCAAACAGAGTTTTAGGATTGCTTTGTAGTTTCCTATCTTTGTCTCTGAGCACAAACGCTAGAACCTCTTATAATGAAACGTTCTCAGATTTAGTCCCTGATTGAGCTGAAGATCTGGTTAAGTCTGGTTTGGAGAGAAGTCAGAATTATGGAACATTTACAAATAAAAATATTCAGGTATCTATGGCAACAAGGTTTCTGGGCAAGGCCGGGGGCTGCCTCTGCCTTAGATTTAGAGACTCTTATCTTCAGCAATAGGTGAGGAGAAACTTTGAGCTCTTGTTCAGGGGCAAGGACAGTGCTAGGAGTTTTCATACACGTTGCATCACTTAAACTTCTGTCTGATCTCACACCTGAGTATTATTGGCCCCATTTTTGCAGATGAAGCGCTTGAAATTTACAGAGGTTTTACTACTTGCTCAAGACCACCCATATGGTGAGGGCAGAGGCAATGACAGAACTTGGTCACTTGACTGCAGAGCCCAAAGAGGCCTCTCTTCTGAGCACCCTCATTTATAACTGGGTGCAGCTGGCATTTGCTAATTACCAGGTTGGATTGTGTGGACCATTTGCTTGTTATTTTCCCTGTCTGATACGCAGTGCATTTCCCTCCAGTGGGATGACATCGTGAGGCTGTCCCCGTGAAACTCTTCTGCAGGGGCAGGGTGTGGATGTGCAGCCCAAGCCCTGCACGACTATGACGGACGCTTTCTCATAGGTGGACGGCTCCTGGGCCAAGTGGGAGCCCTATGGCGCTTGCTCGCGCACCTGCGGTGGGGGCGTGCAGCTGGCCCGGAGGCAGTGCAGCAACCCCACACCTGCCAACGGGGGGAAGTACTGCGAGGGAGTGAGAGTGAAATACCGATCCTGCAACCTGGAGCCCTGTCCCAGCTCGGGTGAGGAGGGGAGGGCCCCTCTCGCTATCCCCACCCCCCTTCTTGGCTGCAAATTACTGCAGGCAAGATTATCTCCCCTAGGGCAAAGTCTGGAAGTGCTGAGGATCAGATTCTTTGCCCTCTCCCCTTGGGCAGGGGTGTCTCTTCTTGATGCTTAGGCTGGGACCCTAAGTGGCCCAAGGGAATGACACACTAGATATCTCCTTAGCTAAGAACTCACAAGCCCATCTTTATAAGCATAAATTCTTTATCCAGGGTCCATGAACTTGGGAGGAAAGGAAATTACATCTCTATTTTTACTAGCCTTTTTTAATTTAAATTTTTATTTCCTTCAATTAGAAATTTAATTTTTTTTACTACTCTCGCTAAAATTTATTATATCTTTTAATCAGGCAGCAAACTGTAAGACTACTAGCAGTACCCGTGACTCTGTTACCAATACAAATCATGGATATTTTTATATGACATTTCAGTCATTGGGATTTCTCAGAATGCCATTTATTCTCATCATGACTTGAAAATGATCAGTAGTAAAAAAATTAAATTTCTAATTGAAGGAAATTAAACTTTGAATTAAAAAAGGCTAGTAAAAATAGAGATGTAATTTCCTTTCCTCCCAAGTTCATGGACCCTGGATAAAGAGATTAGGCTCATTATTGTATCTTTTTATAAAATGGGTTAACAGGGAAGCGCAGATATCACAAATATGTTTCAATATATACCAGTAGTTGTATATCAGTACAGTTCGTAATGTTTGTAACTACCTATGTAAATTACTTTATCCACTCAATAACATTCTGAAAATAGTTTCAAAAGACTCCAGAAGGGTTCGATAGTCCCAAACTCTCTGGGATACCTGTTATCCCACATAGGGAATCGAAGGCCAGATTACTGGGGAAGTTGGCAGAGTGCCTAGGGAAGGCACGATTGTCTGTGACCCGAATCCTTTGGTCCTGGTCTACTTTTAGTTCTTTGAGATGGGGTGGCGTCAGTGATGAGGAAAACTTGGCTGAGGGGAAGGGCCGTTGAGAGCCACAGGCGGCTGAGCATCTTGCGGAGGGCTCTCTCCGCACTACCCGTCTCTTTAGCTTCCTGCCTTTGCTTCCTCCCTCCTCAGCTTCGGGCAAGAGCTTCCGGGAGGAGCAGTGTGAGGCTTTCAACGGTTATAACCATAACACCAACCGGCTCACCCTTGCTGTGGCGTGGGTGCCCAAGTACTCCGGCGTTTCTCCCCGGGACAAGTGCAAACTCATCTGCCGAGCCAATGGCACCGGCTACTTCTATGTGTTGGCACCCAAGGTGAGTGAATGTGGGGCAGGAGACCAAAGCGGAGAGACAGTCTTGCGGATGGATCTGCTGAGCTGCCCCTCCCTCCTTTTCTCCCCCACTGGGGCCACTGCAGGTGGTGGATGGTACACCATGCACTCCTGACTCCACCTCGGTCTGTGTCCAAGGCAAGTGCATCAAGGCTGGCTGCGACGGGAACCTGGGCTCCAAGAAGAAATTCGACAAGTGTGGGGTGTGTGGGGGCGACAATAAGAGCTGTAAGAAGGTGACAGGCCTCTTCACCAAGCCCATGTGAGTTCTGGGTCCTGGAGCAGGGGGAGGAGGACTGAGGGCAGCTGCCCCAGGTGATGAAAGCTTGGGTCCAACTGGGGTAAAGAGGCAGTGCCCTTACTGGAGAGGCCACTCAGACTCTTTGTCTGTGAGCATAATATCCATCCATCCATCCATCCATCCATCCATCCAGCCAGCCAGCCAGCCAGCCATCCAGCCATCCATCCATCCATCCATCCATCCATCCATCCATCCATCCAGCCAGCCAGCCAGCCATCCATCCATCTACCCATCTAGCCATCCCTCCAGCAGAAGTGAATGCTTGGCGAGTCCACCACTGAACAGGAGATACTAGTTAGAGAGATGGCAGAGAGTCATTAGGGTCTCTCTAGAGTTCTAGAGTAAGACTCACCCATGTTCAAATCCCAGCTCCCCATTTTCTGGATGGCCTTGAGCATGTGACACAATCTTTGGAATTCTGGATGTGCTCACTTGTACAGTGGGTATGACATGAGTTTATTTCCTGTTGTACTATTGTGAAGGTTAAGGTGTTAATCCGATTAGCATCATGCTTGGTGCATAATAAATGCTCACTAAGTGTTCATGATGATGATCACAAAACAAAACAAGCCTAGAGACAAATGTGACAGCCTCCCCATCTCACTGAGGTGAGGCCCTGTCCTCAAGGATGAGCTTAAAATGAGAATGGCAATTAACAGTAGAGCAGGAGGCTAAGACCAAATATTCTCCCTTCCTGGGAGATGTGTGCAGGGTCAGCTGAAGAAGTGTTTCTAGTCTCTCTGATTTCTACCTCCAGAGCTGGGGCTCCTGGCTTTCTGAGGTCCAGCATATTCCCTTTTATTTTCAGGGAAAATGTGCTCCTTGGGAAGTCCTGACCCGTGGTCTGGAAGAATCTGGGGGAAGCAGGCTCCTGAAGTCTCAGTTGAGCAGGGATATGGTGGGCTCTGAAAATGTGGGAGTCCAAGGGTTAAACAGCTGCCCAGGAGTCTCGGCTGCTCCCTCTGGACACAGTGCCCTCTGCTGGGCCCCTTCCTGTGCAGCTTTTTTGGGAACTGGGGCCACTGTAGAGGATGATGTTCTTAGGGGTCTGAAGGGGAGGCCAAGTGGAGAATTAAAGGTGAAGATTCTCAGATCTGCTTCGCTGGCTAAAGGGCAGGTGCCCTTTTCATAGACGTGGAGTTGGTAGGAGCCTTAGAAATGATCAGTTTGACCCTATTTTATAGGTGAGGCCACCAGAACCAGAGAGACTGATTTGCTTGAGCCACCAGGGAGTTGGTGCCTGACTCCAGGGCCAGTGTGTCTCAGTGGGGTGGTTGGCCCCAGCCTTGGACTTGGGGGCTGTAGGCTTATCTTCTGCCCCTCCTCCTCCTTCTCACAGTTAATATGTATTGAGTGCTTATTGGATGGCAGGCACTATGCCATAGGCTTTATGGGCTTTAATGAGGTGTGTATGATTATGATTTCCATTTTCTAGGTGACGCACTGAGATGCTAAGTGACTTATAAGGCCAAGAGCTAAGCCAGTGGTAGGGATGGGTCTGGCTCCAAAGCCTCACCTTTACTTTGCCTTAGAATTCAGCACAGTATAGAGACACCTGGGTGGACAGTCGGTCAAGTGTCCGACTCTTGGTTTTGATTCAGGTCATGATTTCATGATCTCATGATCTCAGGATCATGAGATTGAGCCAAGCACTGGGACTGAGTTCAGTGGGGAGTCTGCTTGAGAGTCTCTCTCCCTCTTCCCCTCCCCCTACTCTCGCTCTCACTGTCAAATAAATAAATAAATGTTTCTGTTAGAAAAAGAATTCACCACAGTATAAATGTACCGAAGAAAAAAGGTCGCAGGGCGATACAGCCAGCATACAGTGTTGTTCTGGATGGCGGGGTGACAGTCTCATACCGCCTTTCCGTTGACCCCCTGTGGTGTGGTTGAAGCCGTCCGGTTCGACTCTGCACTCTGCCATCCTGGGTCTCTGAAAGGGGAGTCAGCTGTGACTTTCACGGGGAACCGGGGCCTGATGTCCGGGCGTCTGTCTCAGGCACAATCCCCTCTCCCTGCACAGGCACGGCTATAATTTTGTGGTGGCCATCCCCGCGGGCGCCTCCAGCATTGACATCCGCCAGCGGGGCTACAAGGGACTGATCGGAGACGACAACTACCTGGCCCTGAAGAACAGCCAGGGCAAGTACCTGCTCAACGGGCACTTCGTGGTGTCGGCCGTGGAGCGGGACCTGCTGGTGAAGGGCAGCCTGCTGCGCTACAGCGGCACGGGGACGGCGGTGGAGAGCCTGCAGGCCTCCCGGCCCATCCTGGAGCCCCTGACCGTGGAGGTCCTCTCCGTGGGCAAGATGACGCCACCCCGGGTCCGCTACTCCTTCTATCTGCCCAAAGAGCCTTGGGAGGACAAGGCCTCCCGTCCCAAGGACCCCCGGGGCCCCTCGGTGCAGCACAACAGCGTGCTCAGCCTCTCCAATCAAGTGGAGCAGCAGGACGACAGGCCCCCGGCGCGCTGGGCGGCAGGGAGCTGGGGGCCTTGCTCCGTGAGCTGTGGCAGTGGCCTGCAGAAGCGGGCTGTCGACTGCCGCGGGCCCCCTGGGCCACGCTCTGTGTCTGCCTGTGATGCAGCCCACCGCCCAGTGGAGACGAGAGCCTGTGGGGAGCCCTGCCCAACCTGGGAGCCCGGCACCTGGTCGCCTTGCTCCAAGAGCTGTGGCCGGGGGTTTAAGAGGCGTCCGCTCAAGTGTCTGGGCCCTGGAGGGCGGCTGCTGGCCCGCGAGCAGTGCAGCGTGCGCCGGAAGCCCCAGGAGCTGGACTTCTGCACCTTGAGGCCGTGCTGAATAGGACTGTCCTTTTCTCCTCCTCACGCTCTGCCCCACTGGTGCTGCCAGGGTTCTGGCCAGCTGGAGCCGTGGGCAGAGGGCGGTGGCCGCGTGTCCGGGCCACGACGCCACCCATTTCCAGGGACAAGGACCATGGGAAGGGCTGAGAGGTCCCTCCTCCTCCCTGGCCTGGGTGGGGGAAGCCAGGCGACTAACGCAGTCTACCTCACTCCCGGCTCCTCCAGGGCCCAGTGTCTGGGAGAGGCTGACAGGTGCGGGCACCGGGCGGAGGTGCTGGGGCCCAGTTTCCGAGGGACCTGGAGGATGGGCACCTCCCAGGCAGAACTTCAGGGACCTTGGCCCCCGTAAGGGAGGCCACAGGCTGCTGGGAGAGCCATGGCCCGGCAGCCTGGCACCCTCAGGGGCCCTGGGAGCTCTCAGCCATTTCTGAACAAGGCAGGTTTCTATGGTGCTGTCAGCCCACCTTTTCTTTCTGATTAATCAGGATTGAATAATTAAAAAAAAAAATGGCTGGTGTGGGCAGAAACTGGTGGGGCAGTGGGATTAGGTGTAACTGGCCCCATTTGGGAGGAAGTTTATGTGGGGAGGATTGGGAGCTTTCTCATCTTCCTTCTACTCCCGGTCCTCCTTCAATAGCCGCTTCTTTTTCTTATGTTGTCCAGGACCTCAGGCTGAGGGGACAGAACCCAAGTACGTGCCGTCTGAGGCTTTGCAAATAGGTGTAGGAAGCCAACAGGGAGTCTGTTGCCTTCTTCAGGAGGGATTGGACCGTTGAGAAAAGGAAAAGGGATGATGGGTTCTGCGGTGAAGCAGGGAGGGTGAAGAGTGGCCTAGAGCATTCCGTGTCATGAGGGCTGGGCTTGAGCTTTGGGGAACTGCCACCCTGGGATGGGGGACAAGGCCCCAGTTCCAATGGCTTCCTCCTGCAGGGAGGCAGGTATAAATGGGGCTGCTGCTTTGGGCTCTGTGTTGCCTCAGAGAACCTTCAGTGTGGCCACAGTCCTAAGAGGCGCGTGGGAGATGCCCAGGAGGGCTAGGTGCTGAACATCCATAGGCCTGGAGGTGGGCTCTTCATCCGGACAGCTTCATGTGGTCTGGCTTTGGGCACATCACATGGCGTTGCAGTTGGATAACGGGGTTCACTGTTTGCTACCTCAGGCTGTGCTCTCTGGGTACCCACATCTGTCCCTGGGGTGGTGGTGACCCTGGTGCTTCCAGCAGACCTGGCTGTTGTCCTCTGCAGACTGAGCTGCCCAGACACAAAAATGAGTGTGTGGTACAAGGCTTCCTGATCTCCAGATCCTGGCCACCCACTGGGGCTCCAAATAGGAAAAAGGGATCTCTCTCTTTAGGTGCCTTGGGGACAGGCTTCAGGAGACAGAAAAGTCAATGACCTAAAAAAAAAAAAAAATCAGTGACCTGACCCAGAGGCACTTGGCAACCACCAATGGGAACTCCTGTCCATCCTAGAGACGAGTTGGGGATGTAGAAACCAGGGTGCTCCTTGTAGCTCCAAGTGGGTAGATGTTTTGGGGTTAGAGAGCCTTTGGTCAAGCAGGGTATTTCTTGAGGGCACAGCTGCTCTGCCTGGACATGGGAGATGCTGAGTTAGGTAATACGTCCTGGACTTTAGTGAGGTGACATCAGAGCAAGTGCCTTCCCTGAGAAAGGGGTTCCGTCCTTTTATTTGGCTTCCCCTAATAGGTAGATGCCACAGACCAGCCATCCAGGCAAGCCTCTGGAATGGTGCTCCAATGCCAGCCCAGCCCTGGACTGAGCCCTTGAGCAGAGCCCCCACAGCAGGGCGGAGGGCGTCCTGGAGAACGAGGTGAGGAGGAATCTTCCTCCCTGTATGAGAGAACACTGGGGGCCTGCAACGATCAAAGTGACCCAGGGCACCAGGGCAGACGGGGACCCCCACTAGCCGACGATGGCACTGCTCCCTGTGCTTGGTGCAGCCCTCCTCGGCGAGGAGAGGGTGGCGCGGGGGCTGTGCAGAACGGGCAGGGGAATGGGGAGGGTGGGAAGGGTGCTGCCATCAGTGGGGGTGACTGGTCCCCTAGCAGAGCAGCTTTAGAAATCATTTCGAGGAGGGACAACCTATGTTGTTCCTGACACAAGCTGGGCCTCAGATGCTCTCTTCTGTCATGATGTTTTTCTTTTTCCTTTTTTTTTCCTTTTTAAAAGAGGTATGACCAAGACAACTTGGGAGGTTTGTCTTATCTTTGACCGTTTTGCTAATCCAACCATGTTCTCCAAGGCTAAGCAGAGAGAAGCCTCAAGGTACAGGTTTCTGGTGATGGAATGAAGAAGTTAAGGTGGTATCTCATGTCTGTGGAAGAGGAGGAAGATTCTGGGGGCTCCATGAACTTCTTTCATGGGGTGTGGACCAGTAAGGATCTGGGCTCAGGAGCCACCTGCCTCCTGTGCCCTTCGTGTGCACTGATTGGAGGAGTCCAACCTTGTGAGCCTGGCCATGCTCTGGTAGGGGGCTGGGTGGAGCTGAGGGGCTCGGTTGTTCCCAGCCTGGGAGTTGGCTCCCGAAGGCACTAGACACTGTCGCTTACAGAGCCCCCTTTTGTGTTTGGTTCTTTTGCATTCCATGTGCTGCAGGAGGATGGAAGGACCTGGGCACTGGCTGGGCTGTGTATACTGTGTATACATGGGAGCTGGCGGCTGCGGGGACAACAGCCTGCTCCTAATAAAGTTGTAAGTATTTAACATCCATGGCCTGCTTCTGTGACTTCATCTCATTTCCGCGAACATCCCGCAGAGCTGCTGAACAGGCCTGATGTGCCAGCCATGCGCCAGGGGCCACGGTAGCACAGCGACGAGGACGGGCATCATCTCTGCCCTACGCAGCTGAGAGAGGCAGAGCAGACAGCCGGGAAGCAAAGACCCAGAACAGTGACAGACGTGGGAGGTGTGTCGTGTGTGGGGCGGAGTGACCAGAACGCCTGGCAGAGGACGGGGCACGGCCCTATTGAGAGGGGGTGGGGGCCTTTCTGCAAGGACAGTGCGCTGGGGCTTGGTGACCCGGAGGAGCGGGTGTGCAGGTGGGTCTGAGAGAAGGCCTCGGGCTGGACCATGGTGGAGGGGCAAGGCACAAGGAGGGGCTGGAGGGCCCCTTCAGTGGGGTCTCCCAGGCACCTGCCTTAGGAGGAAATCCGGAGTTTCCTGAGGGAAAGTATCATTCTGTTTGACAAATATTTCCCTCTTCTTAGCTCTGTTTGCGTCTGACCATGTTACCAAATACACGGGCAGGGAAATGGCGTGACACATTTTAAAGAACATCCAACTAGGAGTCCAAAAACTCACGTTGGTCTTAGATCAGAGATTGTCTCCTGGGACCCCATTTTCTATCTGCAAAATGAGAAAGGTAGATTTACTGTTTTAGGGTGCTTCCGGCCTTAACAGTCTGGGTTTCTAGGCACAGTGATGGTTTACACTTTGGCAGATGATTTTTTTGGTTTCAGATTGGGGTCCAGAGGTGAACGGGCTTCCTGTCTTGCCTTCCCTGAAGGACAAGGCTATGGGGTAAATAACTCCTTTAGAGGCTGATTATAGGCCTAGGGACCCAGGGCGAGTGACCAGAGTGGGAATTTGGACAAAGCTTCAGCAATCGATAGGTAGAAGGTTCTGGTGGAGGAGCTAGTCAGAAGAGCCCACTTGACACGATGACCTAGTTGGAGGCCTGGAAGGGACCAGGACTGTTGATGTCTGAGCTAGAAGTCAGTAGCTTCAAGGGCTTTGTAAAATGTCTCAAGACATTGGCATATTTGGGCTTGCTATTTTATTTTTGTTACCCCTTCTGTTTTTCTGTTTAGCGACTGCCAGGAAAACCTTTCTAAGGAAAATTCCCACGGGTTGGTCTCTGGGTAAAGGAAAATGGTTTCTCTACGTACAATGCTTCTGACACCAAATGTGTGTGTGTGTGTGTGTGTGTGTGTGTGTGTGTGTGTGTGTATGTCTCCCACACCAACCAACTTTCCAACTCTCCAGACACCAATTGAGTGTCTTAGAATTTAAGTCATTTCTGACGGTAACTAGCTGGAATTAGAATCAGGTTTAAGGGCTCAGTCCCAAGAGACTGCCTTCACTTCGGACACTAGTCACAAGCAGTGGGTCCCCAGGGTCCCCACACTTCTGACTAACTTAGCTACAAAGTTGAGTTTTCCCACAGTCCCTGGGGAAGTTTGAAAATTTGCTGGGTTGGCTTACAAAACCTGGGGAAACATTTACTTCTGTTCACTGGCTTATTATTCAGGACATGATAAAAGATACAGATGATCAGCCCGATGAAGAGGTACATGGGGCAAAGTTGGGAAGGGAAGGGTCCCAGGGTGAAGGAGTTTCTGTCCCTGTGGAGCCGGGCTCTGTCACCCTCCTGGTGTGTTCATCAATGCAAAAGCTCTCCAAACCCTGTGGTTTAAGGATTTTTGGGGAGGCTTTCTCATATAGGAATGATCAATTGTTAATGCAATTTACAGCCCTTCTATTTCTTCTCCCTGGAGGATGGGGGTTGGGCTGAAAGTTCTCAGCTTCTAATCACAGCTCTGTCTTTCTGGCAACAAGTCCCCATCGTGAGGCCATGCGGAAGCCCACCCAGAGTCACCTTATGAAAACAAAAGCCACTCTGTTCACCCAGGAAACGCAGGGGTTTAGGTTCCTGTGTCAGGAACCAGGCTCCAAGACCAAACAGAACAAAAGATGCTGCTGGTTCCCTTATTACTCGGGAAATTGAAAGGGCTTTAGGAGTTCAGTGTCAGGAACTAGGCACAGAGACAAATGTGTATTTCTTATGTTGTAGGAGCTCAGCAAATAAAAGAGGAAGGAGAGTAGTCTGGGTTCCGCCTTGTAGCAAGTTGGGCGGTCCCGGAGAGCCAAGTAAGGTAAGGGGGTAGCATTTCACACTGGAACCATCCGGAGCAGACAAATCTGCCTGAATTTTCAGGCTTTCTGGAAAAGAGACGAGCGGTTTCCTAACCTTTTTGGCCCTTGAAGAGAGGCAGGAACCATTTGCTTTGTGATCCTTCCTCAGGAGAGGAATGCTTTCTTGCCCAAGTGGAGAAATGACCTCAATAATTGCAAAAAGGTCTTGACTCCCCGGGCCTCACTCCCCTTGCCCAACGAGCCCTGGCTGGTCCCCAGGAGGCTGAGCTGGCACGCCAAGGGCAGCACATGTGACCCTGAGAGTCTTTCCGTGACTTCTTGGCTTGCATCCAGCACTGTTGAGTGAGTCAGCCCCGAAGCCCGCTGTTCCGAGCACCAAATCCCAGAAGAGCAGAATGTCTCTCTTCAACCTCTGCAGACAGCACTGCACCAGCCCCAGCGATAGGGACTGCGGTGACATGCTCTCTGCTCCCAGCTGTGTGCAGAAGGAGAAGGCCCTGGGCCAGACCCCTGGCTCCCCCAGAAACCCTGCTCTCACTCTTTCTCTCCCACTTCAGCATTTTCTGCCCCACCCCCTGATGCTCCACTGGGAAGCCCTTCCTTTGTTTTATTCTTCTGCGCTTGTGGAGGTCAGTAATGTAAATCACATTCTGAGCTTTGGCCAGAACGTTGTTGAGGGAGATAAGAGTTCCTGGCTTCCAGAGGCATTCCAAAGAAGAAACAGAACTATTTGTTCCCAAAGGAGAGCTATTTTGGCAGAAAGGGTAAGATAGAGAGGAAGACAGAGGGAATCTCCTCATGAAGAATTGGATTGGGGGGAAATGGTGAAAATTTGGTCACAGTGAATGGTCAGAGGTTGAGATTTCAGTCGTATCCCTAAGTTGTTACAAACAGTCCCCTTCTACCTACCCCTTTCCCCTGTGCCATCTGGTCCGCAATCTTAGACTGTATGCGCACGACGGTGTAGGCCACTGTATCTGGGACTTATGACCAACTGTCCAGATGACCCTGTGGGACTGGGACTCTAGGGTCAGCAGAGAGCACCCCTCACTTCCATCACGGGTGATTTGGCGCGCACTCATGTCGTGGTGTTGGTGTTGAGGATTTTGAGGAAAGAGCCTTTGAGAAGCCTAAGGAAATGTATTCAGGAGGATGACATGCTTCTTTAAGAGCCATCTGTGGATTGAGTCTGCAATGCCAAGAGAATCTTGTCCCGAGACAGATGACAGAGCCCGTCTTCTCCGGAACTACAAGGATCCTTCTCTGTGTAGGCATTGTTCAAACCTACAAACACATTTGGCCTTTGTAACCATTCTCTGAGGTTTGACCAATTCAGCCTTACAGATGCCAGAACCTGGCTTTCAAAATGTGAAGTACCCCGTGCAAAGCTAGCCTTGTGAGAGGGAGCCAGGATGCAAGAGTGGGGTTGTTTCCGTCCACACCGGGCTCTCCACTACTCCACTCCACTCTAGGAGGCTTGCCAGCCTCTCCATAGGCAGAGAGACAACCAACTATTTCTTTTGCCCTGAAAGATTTCTGGAAATGACCTGGGAGCATGTTCTTCGGGCAAGGTTTTATGGTTTCTAAAGGACCTCTTAACCCAGTCTTGCCCTGATCCCCATAATCTCTTAATAGGCAGCCTATTCACTTGATTGCTTATTTGGTATGTTTCCCAGTAGAGCTTCTTCTGAGGTTTTTAGGGCTAGTGTTTGGCTCTTGGAAGCATGGAAGCACCCTGCCATGAAATGAGCCTGGAGTTCAGAGAAGCCCCAGAAACCTCAAATGGTTTGAACTATTTCAAGTGTCCAAGGGCAGAAAGGAATGGCGAGGAGTAAAACTGTCCATGGAGTTCAGCAACCATGTGGCTCTTCATTTTCCCTGGAAACCCCCAGAAGTTTTCTGTTTCTCCCTTCACTTCCTTAAAATACTTATATAATATTTAAAACATACAGAAGGAACAAAGAATAAGAAAAGAAAGCCTCGGTGCTGATCACCCAGTGCAAGAGCTAAAACATCACCGTAGAGTTTACGCTCCCAGAGGATGCCTGCCCTTTACGCCCCTCCTTTCTCTGCCAGAGTTCACTGTTGCCTTGAATTTGATGTTTATTAACCCCAGCCATTCTGTTATCCTTTCACACATATACGTGCATCCTTAAACAATGCGTAGTTTGCTTTGCATGCTTTTCGACTCTATATGCAGGGTAGTACCTCGGGCAATTTACTTTCTCTGCTTGGGATGAAGTCTGTGGGAGTCATTCATATGGATAGATGCAGCTCTACCTTGCTCGTTTTTCAGTCTGGTATATTACTTCATCATGTGGCTGTGAATGGTAGACATTTAGGTTATTTCCAGAATTTTGCTAATACAAAAATTCTGCTGTGAAAATTCTTGTAAAATGTTTCCCAGTGTGTGTATTATATGAGGGCTTCTGGTTTGGAATTTTTGGGCCATAGGGTATGTTCTTCTTCAACTTTATCATGGGTTGTTTCCAAATTATTCTCAGGCTCAGGGTTTTGACAATTTGCCTTTCTTTTTTTAGGGGCTACTTCTCCACCGACCGGGGTTGTTTCCTAATCCAACTTACTATTGGATAGGATTCACATTTTTCTAGTTCCCGCTTGCCCCCCCCCCCTTACCATCAGCTAAGATTCCAGCAGGAAATAGATGGCACTCTCCAATTAGGATAATCTGAGGAGAAAGTGGAATAAAGAAAAGTTCCCAAAGGTGTGTCTGGGGGACAGAAACCTCGAGAGTCGGTGTAACACCCCAGGCTAGTAACTGTGGGGCTCAGTTTCCACACTGGCCTTGAAGGATGAAACGAGCAATGGTTTTGAAGACCAGAGTTAGAGAAGTTTATGCATATGGGGCTGCCTAACAGGAGCTAAGGCTTTTGACTGGGGGACACAGCTTCAGTTGTTTTAATCTGTAAAAGAGGAAAAAATAGTACCTACCAGCTCTTATATGAATTCAAAGTGTCGAATGTGTTCAGCACAGTGCCTGTTGTATAGTAAGTGCTCAGTTAATGCCAGCTAGTTATACCCTAAACCAGGACTTACATTGGTTCAATAATTCTCAAAGAATTTTCATAGTTATTTCCCATTCTGTGCTGGAATATAATTAGGTTAAGGACACTTCTCATAGTTGTTTCCTTAATATTTTAAAAAATAATACATGTGGTATCCCCATTTTTTCATACTTTTCTGGGACCCTGCCTCCTGCCTTTTATCTAGTTCCCCCGGAGTCCGTGTGGGTCTCGTTTCCTGGATATTGCAGAATGGTTTTTGGGAGATGACTCGCCAAGGTTCTGGAGACTACATTTCTCATTCTTTTCCCAAATTTTTATCATGAAAAATATCAGACATATGAAACTTGAAAGAATAGAGTCATGGACAACCACATATCCTCTACTTACCATTATTATTATACTGTATTTGCAGAAACTCTTTCCTAGAGACTTGTTTTTTGTCAAACCATTTGGAAGCTACCTCTGACACTTCACTCCTTTAGCATGCATTTCCTAAGAATAAAGGCAAACTTTTTTTTTTTTAAAGTTGGCTCCATGCCCAGCATGGAGCCCAACGTGAGGCTCAACCTCATGACCCTGAGATCAAGACCTGAACTGAAATCAAGAGTCAGACGTTTAACCAACAGAGCCATCTTGGTGCCTGAAAAGACAGTCTTTTACATAAGCATGAAACCATTATCATTCCTAAAATAACAATTCCACTATAGTACCAGATATCCAGGACATATTCAAATTTCCTCAGTTGTCCAAGAATGTCTTTATTAGGGTCCATCAAAGTTCTCACATTGAATTTCATTCTCTGTTTCCTTGTGGTGCTTTTTGACATGGCCCATTCTCCCCAGTGTTTCCTGTGTTGGTCTCATGTTGCAGCATGTCTGAAGGCTCATTGAGCCAGCTGCTCCCCTAGTAGTGAAGCTGTTGGGTTACTTGGTTTCTCTGACCTTTTCTGGATGGTCTTGAGGATGCTTGGGCTTTCTTCCCGCTATTCTTTCATTTGTGGGGTGGATTTCAGCTAGCCTTTTGTTTCCCTACTCTTCTACTGAATGCCAAGTTCCCTCTGTCCATGATCATTTTTCTTATTTTATTTTATTTTATTTTATTCTGTTTTGTTTTATTTTATTTTATTTTATTATTTTATATTTGACAGAGAGTAACACAGCTAGAGAGGGAACACAGGCAGGGGAAGTGGGAGAGGGAGAAGCAGGCTTCCTGCCAAGCAGGGAGCCCAATGCAGGGCTGGATCCTAGGACCCTGGAATCATGACCTGAGCCAAAGGCAGATGCTTAACGACTGAGCCACCCAGGCCCCCCTCTGTCCATGATCTTAAGTATACCAGAGACTACGAGGGTGAAATAATAGATATGTTCTTATTCCTATGAAAGGATTTTCATGTGTGTTCAGTTTTAAGTGGGTCACTTAAACTTAGTGATTGTTCATTTATTCCACAAATATCTGTATATGTACCAGGTATCAGGCAGAAGAATATCAAGAACATTTTTTTCTTTGCTTCCTTGGCTGCTTCTGCGCTGGGTTCCTTTTCTCTCTCTGGTTGTTCCCTCTCAGTCTCCCTCCTGAACAACTTTTCCTCCTTTAGCCTTAAAAGGTGTTGCTTCTTTCAGTCCTCTGGCTCATTTCACCCACTTTCCCTGGGGAATCACATGTTTTTACATTGCTTCAGTTATAAAAGAGCATATTGATGGCTTCTGCAAAAAAATCTGCAACTTCTCCTGGATCTGTGCACGTTCAGGTCCTCCCTGGCAGGGATCCCCACAGCTCATCGTTCAGTGAGTCACATGACTTGATTCCACTTCCTAAATGTCTTCCTAAATGTCCACTTCCTAAATGTTCCTTTCTACTGCAGCAGGCCCGCATCACGTCTCACCCGGAGGACATCGGTAGCCTCTTCTTGTCATCTCTGGTCCCAGATTCAACCCTTGTCAGTTCTTCCTCCTATAATGACTTTCAGCCTTAATGGTAGATGCCCCATTTCATGTTCTCCTGGCATCCTCTGTGTCCTTCTGACATCGAACAAAGTGTTATCTGTCTCTTGGCTTATATTCTAGGGACCTTGAGAGTAGGCCTTCATTGAACTTGTACTTAGTAAGTGCTTGACATACATGTAATAATAATAGCCATCACTTAGCATAACTGTATATAAGTGTTATGTTAGGGGCTTCACTTGTATCATCTTATTTATTCTTCTTCATAGCATTATAAATCACATTAAATTATTGTACCCTTTTGTGTATGAGGAAGTTGAGGACTAAAGATGTTAAGATCTAGCACATGTTTTCTTAACTTGTAAGTGGCAGAGTTAGGACACTAAACACTAAACTTGAGTGAGATACAAGGAAACGACTTGCCCTGCGTTCTTGAGGCTTACATTTTATTGGGGGATGGGCAAACATAAGCAAATGCTTCTGATGCAGTGTGGGAAGGACTATAATGGTTATAGGCATACTGATCAATGGGATTATAGAAAAGGCAATAGCAGTAATAATGTTCAGTGGCTCTGGGAAGACCTCACAGAGAAAACGGTGTTGGGGCAGGGTCTTGAAGAATGGATAGAATCTGTTAGTAATAGGAGGGAAGGCATTCTTCACCATGGGACCAGCATGTATGAAAGGGAGGGGACGTTAGGAAAGGAGGTAGTATGGTAGGCGTGACTGAACTTCAGAATGCAAGGGGCAGAGTGGTGGAGGAGGAGGCTTCACGGCTGGGCAGCAGTCTCATCGTGAAGGGGCTTCTATGCCACGCTAAGGAGTCTGTGGTTTGTTTGGTGGGCAATGGAGAGCCACAGAAGGATTTTAAGTCAGATGTTAAAATCAGATTAGATTTTAATTAGCTCACAACTCTGGTGAGTTTATGGTAAGCATGGATTGGGATAGGAAGACTGTGGTATAAAGTCAGAGGCCCCTGCAATAATCCAGATTTAAGACCATGATAACCTGGGGGCGCCTGGGTGGCTCAGTTGGTTAAACAACTGCCTTCGGCTCAGGTCATGATCCTGGAGACCCGGGATCGAGTCCCACATCAGGCTCCCTGCTCGGCGGGAAGCCTGCTTCTCCCTCTCTCACTCCCCTTGCTTGTGTTCCCCCTCTGGCTGTGTTTCTCTCTGTCAAAATAAATAAAATCTTTAAAAAAAAAAAAAAGACCATGATAACCTGGACTAGGGATGAAATGAAGTGGAGAGGATGACATAAATCCCAGAAATATGCAGGGTCAAGTGTGAGACCGTCTTCATGACTGTGTCCAGGGCATGACGGTGAATGAACTGTCCCAGGAACCCACAGATTGATGTTTCCCCTCTCAATGACTTCCTCTCTTTCAAAGGAAGTATAAAGTCAGACCATTCCCTTGACATGTGGTTGTGACCATGGGACAAAGGGAGAGGAAAGTGGATATTCTTGATCTCCCCTCTGCATTATGTTTCTAAAATGCAGTACTGCCAGGATTTGAAGGGATGGCATGACTGATACTTTTGTTTTTCCTGTTGTTCCTCACTTCCTACCATACCTCCTTACTGACTGCTTTAGTTCCTGGTAAAACATTGCTCTACCTCTAACCTTACTATTTTGTGGTAAGGTTGGTACCAAGAAAGCATGCAAGGAGACATATGAGATAGAAAGGAGAAGGACAGAGTGATCAGAGGAAAAGACAGAGATAGTCCACATACATTAGTGTGGAAGCAACTGTATGGTATTTCAAATGTGTTTCAACATAGGTCATATAAACTGATTTATTTTTTAATATACCCCCTGTACCTTTCAATTAAGCATACATTGTGCATAATATGTTTTAATACATGTATCTCAGGATGGGAATAGCAGAAACATATGTCAACAGAGTTATATTAACTCTAGGGACAATTCCACTGGGTTACAGGATATTATGGCCCCATATGTTACCCATAAAGAATCCCGTGGCTTTAATGTGTAACACACTCTATTTTGGATTGGCAAGTGGGTTGGAGTCAGGCTGAGAAAAATGTGGATTTTCTGAATGAGAACGTTTATGTGCTGTATCTGCATAAGAAAATATTCTTAAAGTAACCTGGGTAAATCTCCTTGCTGCCCAATCTCTACCTGAAATGGAGATTGCACTGGGTTAGGTCACTGCTATTCTCTCCACACCATCTTGGGAAAGTTTGACACGTACAGATTGCCTTTGAGAAAATTAGATACCTAATTTCACAGTGGGAAATTCTGTCCTATCCCATCAGTCCAGGGCATGATGTCTTAGTAAGTCACTTTGTTCTTATTTCTTCAATAGCTATCTCTTGGGAGTCAGGGAGACCTAAATTTCTGTCTTGACTCTGCTCAAACTGGGCTCAATGACCTTCTACAAGTAACATGTCTTCTCCCGGTGTCCCATTTTTTTCATTTGTTAGATGAGGTATTGGACTTGACCGTTAATGGCATGGTCCATTTCAAGCTCTAAGACTCATCAGTCCCATAGATTGAAAAACCTAGTTCCAGGGGAATTTCCCAAAGGCTGTTGCCCATCATTTCTTCTGAAACAAAAGAAGGTGTATCTTCTGGCTTTAAACTTTGGAAATTTCCATAATTCTTGGCTCCTTTAGGACCTTTCCTACCCAAAACATGCCTACCTGCTTTTCTATCTGTAGGCAGACTTTGAAAGGAGTATAAATATTTGAGAAATCTCAGTTCAGAGACCTCCTATTGCCTCTGTGGTTTCCCTAATCTTTCTTGACTTTTAAAGCAGTTTTGGATGTCAGGGGGGCAGGAAAGTAATACCGAAGTATTTCTATTTCTTCCCTGTAATTATTACGCCCTCGTCTAGACATCAAACTCTGTTTTGAACTCTGCACTGCCGCCCAGTGGGTAGCTCTCATCATTACATTCTCTTTGTACTGGGCCTTGGGAAAGAAATCCGGATACCTTTTGGAAGGTGGGGTAATAAGACTACTGTGCCTACTTATGTAGGTTTTCTACATCCCCGCCCCCCTGGTACTGCTAAGTCCTTGTATATTGCGTTTGTTATATGTGTTTATAGGTTATGAGTGTTTTTATGTTATATGTTGCTTATCTTCAGAGCAGCTTGATGAAGTGGCTTCCATTATTACTCCCATTTTGCAGATTAGAAAACTGATGTTGGTAAGTGACAACCAGCTTGGTAGGTTTCAGGTCTAGAAACAGTGAGAGTGGTTCTTCTTGGTCCTTGATCTCACAGAAATTCTCAACAATCAAGTTTCTGTCTCAGCTGCTCTCCTAAGCATCAGAAGAGAATGGACAGTGTTTTCAGTTCCATCCAATATCTTTGTACTGCAGTATGTACTTGGAGCTGTGGCATATAAGAAAGAAGCCTGAGGAATGGTCCTTACCCTTAAAGGGCCTATCCTCTGGTTAAGGGGGGTTATGCATACATTTAGGAAATAAATAAATAGTGCAGAGCAGTCCAGAAAGTTTTGTAGAAGAGGAGGAGTTAAGATGGACGAGGAAGGCACAGGTTGAATATGGAGGCTGGAGATAGCTGGGAGATGGTGAGTGTGGGTGGACTGGAAGGCAGTTTCTTTGAGTAAGCACTGTGTCCTTCCTATTCTTTTTCTCCTTCTCTTCCTTTTTCTAATATTTATCATTTTTTCACTTGATTCTGTCATATTGAATATTGAATATGAAATATGGAATGGAGTATGGACTGTGAGACAGAGAGCTCTGAGTCTAATGGAGAGGCTGTAAAATTAACCTGAATGTATAGGTTCTCCCAGGCAGGGAGAATTTCACCACCTTCAGGGTGGTGAAGAAGCTGGCTTGAAGCAGAGGCACTGCGCCAGAGAGGTGTGGTGGCTGAAAGCAGATAAGAATCAGACTGTGGAGGGATTGAATTCCTGCCCAGAAAGTTGGGGCTTTATGCTAAGCCATAGCAATGGTGAGTCTGGGGGAAATCATACGGCATTTACTCTTTTTTTTTTAAAAGTAAGAGAAAGAGGAGAAGATAACAGAAGGAAATGTGTCTGCATTGATGTGTTGAACTCTTTGAAACCAGCTATGGAGAATTCTCCAAGATGACCGCTGCCTTTCTCCACCCACAACCATTTCTGGAGGGATTTAGCAAGGACAACCATATTGGCCATTAGGGGCACATGGCTTCCCAGATAGTTTAATGTGGTTTCTGTAAGTTTAAGGATAAAGGGTTGAAGAGCCCCAAACAGAAGCTAGAGACAGAACAGGCTGCTTGTCTTCTATAAGATTGAGGGTTTTTATCATTTTCTGAGGCTATGCTTGTGACTGGCCTTTTTTTTTTTCTTTTCTTTTTTAGCTCACTCTCTATGATAAAGGTCAAAAATTCAAAAAATGAAACAGGCGGCATGGAAGAGCGAGCAGGGAGCCAGCTTAGTACAGAAAAAGAACTATGAGGAATTATTTAACAAACTATATGCATGCAAAACTCAAAGCCTCCAGGCAATATGTACTGACTTATAAAATATGCTTCTTCTTTGATATGGGAACTCTTCTTGGTTGAATCTAACCTACAGAAACACACATTTATCAATGTGCAAGATGTTAGTTACAGCACTATTTGTAATTGAAAAGGAAAAAAGAAGAAAGATAAGAAGGAAGGGAGGAAGGGAAAGGGAAGGATGGAAAGAAGAAAGGAAGGAAGGAAAAAAAGGCAGGCAGGCAGGCTTTAGATGCCTATCAAAAAGGGAACTACTTAAATCAATTATGATAAATTTACAAAATGGAACTCTAATCATGGGGCACTTGGGCGTCCGGCTCTCGGTATCGGCTCGGGTTGTAATCTCAGTTGTGAAATGGAGCTCCACACCGGGCTCTGTGCTCAGCTTGGAGTCTGCTTAGGATTCTCTCTCCCTCTGCTCCTCCCCCACCTTAAAGAAATAATTAAATCTTTTTAAAAAATTGAATTCTATGTGGCAGTTTTAACTGTAGTAAAACTATGTCTTAGTTTACTAGGGCTGATATAGCGAGTACTATAGACTGGCGTCTTAAATTTTCTCATAGTTTTGGAGGCTAGAAGTTTCATATCGAGGAGTCAGAAGGTTTGGTTTCTTCTGAGGCTTCTCTCCAAGGTTTAGAGCTATTTTCTCCCTGTGTCTTCATAGGGTCTTCCCTCTGTATAAGTCTGTGCCCTATTCTCTTCTCATAAGGACACCTGGCATATTGGACTAGGGACCCTGATAACCACATTTTAACTTAATTACTCCTATCTCTAAACACAGTCACATTCTGTGAGTACTGGGAGTTAGGACTTTAACATATGACTCTCTGGGGAAACATAATTCAAATTACATATACTCATATGACAAAGCCTCTAGTATTGTTAAAGGTAAAAAACTGAAGATTAGTATAATGAGTATGATTCCATTTTGAAAACACAATATGTATGTAACAAATATGTGCACACGTATACCAAAAAACATCTGGAAGGGTGTACATCATGTGTTTAACAGTAGAAATTTGTGCGAAGGAGATAGACATTGTGGGAAAGGGGATGTGGCTGCTCAGCAATGGATTATGGGAGAATTTTTTCCCATTTATTATTGTTTGAATTTTATTTTAAATTTGAATTTTAATCTTTTAATTTTTTGCTGTTAGCTTAGATATAAAGAACACACACTCTTGAGTCATATGGCTTGATTCATGATTTGAGTATAGGGCTCAAATTCTGGCTTTGCTCCTTGGTAACTGCTTCTCTACATCTTTGGCGCTTCATTTGTAATGGGGACAATATTAAGATTTTTATGACAGTCATATTTGATAATGAATGTAAAACATTAAACATAGTCCCTGGCACCTACTAAGACCAATAAATATTGGCTATTTTTATTACTCTGGTAAAAAAAAGCTCTCATTTGCAACTTGGAATAAAGAGGTGTGTTCTTAATGCCAGAGTGTGATTAATTGAATCTGGTTCAATTAAACAAATAATTTTAGAGTCTACCATGTATGCAAGGTGTCATGCTAAATCTGCAGAGAAACAAAGGTAGTTAGCTCAATGCCTGCCTATAAACAACCTAACAACACAGACATGGCTTCGTCTGCAAAACAATGCTAAGACACAGGACTCTTGTGACTGTCTAAGGGGGAAATACCTAGAAATCACTTAGTAAGAATTCAGTATGTGACAACAATTCTTGTTATTATTTACCTCTCTTTTGTAGCAAAATATATTTAGAAAAGTAAATTTAGAAGGCAGTTCTGGAAGAATAAATTCAGGGAAAATTACTTAAGGGAGGTGCCACTATGTCATGAATATTCAACCTCATTCTGGACATCTCTAGAGGTAGATAAAAATACCTCTGGTGGCTGGGTGTCATCTCCCTAACACTGGGCAGTGGGGGGGCAGGTAGGCTGAGGACGGAGGACCTGACAAGTTTCCTTTTCAATATTCCTCTTTGGTCATCAAGATCTTCTTTGAATAGAGTACCACAGAGATAAGTCATAGTTTCTTAGGTCATTGTCCCAACCTAACACATTGGTTTTTGGCACTTCGTCCACGGAGAATGGATTATTTCTGAATGGTTCCTACGATTCTTGTCCCTTGGCCCAGTTTTGCTCTTCCCCTGTTGGCCAGTCCATGGTCAAGTACACTGTGGTCATTTTCAGTGAGTGGTGACAGTGATGTCCTGGCGCTGGAGCTTTGCTATCCTTGGTCTGAAGATGCCACAGGTTCTTGGTGCTCAGGGTGTGTGTCCATCCTGAGTCCATCTGCTCACTGTGCGCTCCAGGGATGGTTGCCATCAGGCCCTGCCATTTAATCCTAAGAGTTTGGCTTATCAAGGCCAACTTGACAAAAAATAAAAATATTTGGATTAGAAAGGGGAAACAGTTGGTTTCTTTTCTTTCTGTTCTTTGTTTTGTTTTCTTTTAAAGATTTTATTTATTTATTTGACAGAGAGAAACACAGCTAGGGAAAGAACACAAGCAGGGGGAGTGAGAGAGGGAGAAGCAGGCTTCCCGCCGAGCAGGGAACCTGATCCTGGGCTAGAGCACAATATGGTACTCGATCCCTGAACTCTGGGATCATGACCTGAGCCAAAGGAAGATGCTTAATGACTGAGGGACCCAGGCACCCCTTCTGTTTTTTCTTTCGAGGGAAGTGATGTGGAATAGGCTTTAGTGAGTGAGAAGAATGTATACTTGTAGGTTTTGTGTCAGAAGCTCTGGATTTGGGGTGAGTATGACCTGAGGGTTATAGAGCAAGGGGTGCACAGAACTTAGCGAGTGGACTGAGAGACAGGGGCCTGTGAGCACTGCTTGCAGGTGTAACACTTCTCATCCATGGAGACGAACCACCAGGAAGTTCAGGTGAGTGGCTTGAGGGTGGGAATCACACCCGGGCGTGGGGGGCGGCAGAGAGAGCTGGGGCACAATGCTCAGGCTCCAGAACCAAGGATCCAGGTTCAACCCCCAGTTTTCTCCTTATGAACTTCGTGGGACCTTGGCAATTGTGCCTTCCTGTGTTCTGGTGTCCTTATCTGTAAACGGAAATGATGGTAGTACCTGCCTGGTAGGTTTGCTGAGCAGACTAAGTGATATAACATGTGAAAAGCACTTAGAACACTGAGTGCCTGGGTGTCCTTACCATCACCCCAAGAATGCACAGAGATGTGAATGCAGAGAGCAGTTGGAGCACTTAGGTATGGGAGGAGGGGGAGTCTGCTTCCCACCTTTCCCATCTTGTGTTACTCAGGCAAATTCTCCAGGGACCAACAAGGTAGGGAGGTGGTCCCTCCATGACCATTAGCTGCCAAAGTCCCTGTGAGGCAGATCTGGCTCTTTCCTTGTGGATCTTCAGGGCTGGGGACCAGAGAAATGAGCCCTCAGTTTCCACCACTGCTGGATCATGGCAGACTCCCCCTCGGCTTGACAGGCCTCTCTCTGAGGAAGAAAAGGGGGGCCAGTGGCCTTTCCAGCATTCGGCCCGCACAAAGCCCAGCCCTTCTTGGGCTTTCATGTTGGAAATATGAAGTGTGACTTCCCTTGCATGGGGGAACCTGAGCCAACCCAAGGCTGGGCTTATCTCTTTACTCAACATAGTGTTTGTTTTAGAAAAATCAAAGCACTTTCTTTTTCTGCTTTCTTCAAAGGGAGGAACAGTAAGCTGGCTGCTTCTTGGGAGCAGGGGTTGCTGAGGTCAGAGAGGTCATATCAGAACTTCCCTCTTAGCTGCCCGCCCTCTGCTCATCAGCATGCCCCCTCCTTGGGGCAATCTGAGACAGTAGACTGTACGAAAGTACCCAGGCCCGGGGCTCAGCATCAGGCTCTGCAAGAGGAGTCTGCCCAGAGTTCATCCACTTGTAGGATCTGCTAACTCGCAGGTCACAACGTGTGCCACCTGCACTGCGGAAGCCTCCCCTCTGAGCCCGGCTCTCCTGCCTGAGGCTCCTTCTTTCTGGGCCACTCTTCTAGATTCTGTAGCTACTGAGGCTTCAGATGTCTGCAGGTGCAGAGGTCTTGAGTTGACAGGAAAGTTATTCTTCCCCTCCTCATGTCTCTGCTCCTTTCTTTTTCTTCTTCGTGTCCCACATCCACCAGCCCCTAGGGTCAGGGCCACATGCTTTTTCCACCACCTCAGGGAGAGCCAGAGCCCCTCTTCTCCCTTAGGCTCCATGGAGGGTCAGAGTTTCTTGTTGTAGGCACTGAGGGAGCTGAGACCAGTTCTCCAAGGCCTAACCACTGATGGGAACAAACAGTTCATTGTTAGAGATGCTTCTCGGAGCACTCAAAATCCACTAGGTCCTCGGGTGCCCTCAGCCACGACTGGGACGAGGGGAGCGTGTGAACTCTGGAAGGCCGCTGGGGGCCTCCTGGAGCTGCTGAGCCGCAGCAGGTAAGTCCTGGGTCCTGCTTCACTACTCCGTTCAAATCACTTTTTGTAACCAAGATCTTGCAGTATAAACTGCAGTGCTCTTAGGCTTGTTCATTTATTTATTTAAGACAGGATATGTTTTTTTCAAACGCATAAAAGCAGAGAGACTAGAACAAGGAAGGCCCAGGTACCCCATCACCTGGAATCAGAGCCCGGGCCCTTTGGCCCTGTCCTCAGCCTCCCACTTCCTTACCGCTCCCCTTGCAACGCTCTTTAACTTGCAAACAACTGGTAACTTTTTAGATACATTTGGCACATACCGTTCTGCCACAATAAACAGGAAACCGATGCTATCATCATAATTTATTATCATGGCTTATGCTTTACACTCAGGAGACAAGATCTGTTTTACTAGCGAGCTAGTCCAATGGCAAATTGCTGTCCGAGAGAACAGCTCAACCTTATGCCAAATAGAAAATAGTTGTTCTAGGCAGGCATTTTCCTACACCCAATCAGACAGCATTAAATAATGATGTGACTGGCTAATTTACACAGCTGCTCTAGGCTGGGGGTGTCACTTGGGGGCTGGTTCCTTCCTGGAGCCTTTGCTGATTCTCTCCGAGAAGCAGGGCCTCTCTGGATTACAGGCTGTCTTGCAGTCTTGTGGTTCAGGGAGGGGGCAGCTGAAGATGTTACCCACAATGTTATTCATCAGACTTTTAAAAGGAATTACACCATAATTCTTGCAAAAGGCAGCTCCGGGAAAGGGTTTGTCTTTCCTGATATCTGGGGTGAATTTCTTTCTTTCTTTCTTTTTTTTTTTTCTTCTTCTGACACTATGAACTAAGAACAGGATTGCATTTTGCTTTTTGCCTTGGCTACCAGGAAGCTGAACACTAAATGTAGAGCCTAATTACAGTGACCTGTGGTCACCTGTGGCTCCAGTTAACTTATCTTCCCCCATTTCCTCTACACGATTTCTGATTTGTCGTTTTTATTGTTATATGTCTTTATAGCACAGGCACTTTATTGTTTCCAAATTTCATTTTCATAACTTTTAAATTAGGAGTGGTAGAGATCAAAAACCAAAGCAAACAATGCAACCGTACCTTCCTCATGATCCTTATCCATAGAGCCTTGCTTGTGAGAAGCCCGAGGAGGTTAAGGTACTAGCTTCAGACCACACAATCAGTAAGTGGTGGGGAGGGGTAGCTAGGCCTTATATATATGCAGCATATTTACACTTTGTAATATGTGGTTTATAGTTTTAAAAGGGCTTCCTTTTTTTTTTTTTTAAGATTTTATTTATTTATTTGACAGAGAGAAACACAGCCAGAGAGGGACTACAAGCAGGGGGAGCGAGAGTGGGAGAAGCAGGCTTCCCGCCGAGCAGGGAGCCCAATGTGGGGCTTGATCCCGGGACTTGGGGATCTTGACCTGAGCCGAAGGCAGACACTTAACGACTGAGCCACCCAGGCGCCCTGGGCTTCCTCTATCTTGAACAAATTATCTCAATTTGTCCTTGATTTACTCTCTCAACAAATACTCGCTGCCCCCTTTATCTGTATCATATTACGCATTAGAGGGAGATGAATAAGAATACAACAAACATTGTGCTTAGGGTATTTACGACTTAATAGGGCATATCAGAATGCTCATCTAATTATAACACAAAATAAAAAGTGTGGGAGTGTTTCAGATAAAGTTTATAGGAGTTGAGAGGAGGGAGAAGCTATGTGAAGTTAAGTGAGGACAGACTTTGTGTACATAGTTGGCATTCAAGTTGATTCTTGAAGGAGATGGAATGTGTGGGCATCGATATGTGAACCTTACACTTACTATTACCCCCATTTTATAAGGATGAAATCAACGCAGAAAGTGGAAGGTGGGCACCTGGGTGGCTCGTGGGTTAAAGCCTCTGTCTTCGGCTCAAGTCATGATCTCAGGGTCCTGGGATCCAGGCCCGAATCGGGCTCTCTGCTCGGCAGGCAGCCTGCTTCCCCCTCCCTCTCTGCCTGCCTCTCTGCCTGATTGTGATCTCTCTCTCTGGCAAATAAATAAATAAAATCTTTAAAAAAAAAAAAAAAAAAAGAAAGTGGAAGGCGATTTCCTCACACAGAAGGGAACGCTGTCATAGCCATCCCACTGCCTCCCTGCTGCTCTGGCTGGAGGGTAACGGCAGGTCGGATTCCATGTGTTCTGAGGGACAACTATTTAGTTACGGGTACTCACATGCCAGGGCCCAAGCCTTGATATCTGGGGCAGTACTTTTTTTTATGTGCAAGGGACAAAAATTATTTTGAGCTAATTTAAGTTAAAAAATGGGAATTCCTGGAAGCCATGCAGTATGGTGGACGATTTAAGGAAGGCCTGGAGACGCGGCTGGGGCTCACAGATGGCTGGCTCCGGGCCGGGCGTGCGACAGGAAGCCACCCCGTGTCTGTGATCTGTGCTTTTACAGGGTGCCAATATCTCATTTCCTCTCCTCTCTGTCTCCCTTCCCTACTCCTATAGCTGGTGCTCATTTTTTGAAGCTGGCTTCAACCTAGCAACTTTGGGATACCTGCCCTTCCTCTGAACTGATAGAGAACTCATTCCCCGTTTTTCTCCTTCAAAAACAATGGTATGTGCAATCCACCTCCTCCCCAAGGCTCCTCCCAGGCTGGAGGGTGAACTGGCTTCACGTGGTTCTTTGGGTCTGGGAAGGGAAGTGGCATCAAGAGCTGGCGGTTGCAACAGTTGCACGCGGCATTCTGCATTTCCCTGCCGCCACGGCCTTAAGGGTGCTGTGTGTTGGCTCCATTTCTTCATCTCTCCACATCTCCTTTTGTTATTTTTTAAATTAAGGTTTGAATTTTTTAAAAAGATTTTATTTATTTATTTGACAGAAAGAGATCACAAGTAGGCAGAGAGGCAGGCAGAGATAGAGGAGGAAACAGGCTCCCTGCTGAGCATAGAGCCCAGTGCAGGCCTTGAACCCATGACCCTGGGGTCATGACCTGAGCCGAAGGCAGAGGCTTTAACCTACTGAGCCACCCAGGCGCCCAAGGTTTGAATTTTGAAATAACTCTAGATTTACGAACAATTATAAGAAATTATACAGAGAGAGCCCACATACTCTTTACTCGTGTCCCCCAAAGGTAACATTCACAAAACTAGAGTATAATGTCACAACCAGGATACTGACAGTGACGCATTTCTATCAGCGCTATCTTCATTTGGCCCTTTATGAGCCATTTTACTCTTTTGTAATGACTTCCCTCTCACTCGCACACCTCCATCACCCCTGCAAACCACTGCTCTGCTTCCCGTTTCTATATACAGATGGAATCGTACAACATGTCACCTTCCGGGTTTCCTCCCAGCGTATTTATTCCATGTACCAACAGCTTGTTACTTTTCCTTTCTCAGTAGCATTTTCCATGGTATGACTGTGCAGTTTAACCTTCACCCACTGAAGGACCTGCGGGCTGTCTCCAGTTTTTTGGCCAAAATGTAAAACACTGCTACAAACATCTGTGTACAGGTTTTCGTGTGACATGTCTTTAGTTCTCTGGGGTAAATGCTAAGAAGTACAACTGCTAGGTTGTCTAGTAGTTGCATTTAAAAAAATTTAGATACACAAAAAAATAGACTTTTTGTGTCAACTATACTTCAATAAAAAAAGAAAACCAAGCCCACAAATACTTTTTTGCCATTAATATTTTTGCAACAAATTAGAGCTGTATTTATAATAAATTGGAGAATGTACTTTTTAAAAATTTTTTTAAAAAGAGAATTTTTAGGTTTACAGCAAATTTGAGCCAAAGGTACAGAGATTTTGCATATATCCCCAACCTCCCTCACCATCAAAATTCTGTATTGGAATGGTACATTTGTTATGATCAATGAATCTACATTAATACAGCATTGTTGAATTTCATAAATGCCTAATTTCTATAGTTTACATTAAGGTGTGGTATAGTCTATGGGTTTTGACAAAAGTATAATGACCTTTATAATAGTATCACACAGAATAGATTCCACTGCTCTGAAAACCCTCAGGGCTCCACCTATGCACCCCCCGCCCCGCCCCAAACTGCTGGCTCCTACCAACCACTGATCTCTTTATTGTCTCCATAGTTCTGCCTTTTCCACAATGTCATATAGTTGGAACCATACAACATGTAGCATTTTCAGATTGGCTTTTTTCACTTAGTAATATGCACTTAGTTTCCTTTATATGTTTTCATGGTTTGATAACTCATTCTTTTCAATATTGAATAATATCCGGCATCTGAATGTACCACAGTTTATGTATCCATTCACCTACTAAAGGACATCTTAGTTGTTTCTGGGCTTTGACAATTATGAATAAAGCTGCTATAAACATCCGTCTGCAGGTTTTTGCATAGGCCTAGTTTTCAACTTGTTTGGTAAATACCAAGGAGTGTGATGCTGGTTCCTATGGTAAAGTATGTTTAATTCTGTAAGAAACTTCCAAATTGTCTTCCCAAGTAGCTGTACGATTTTGCATTCCCACCAACAATGAATGAGAGTTCCTGTTGCTTCACAATCCTCACCGGCATTTCGTGTTGTCTGTGTTTTGGATTTTGGTCATTTTAACAGATGTGCAGTGGTGTGTCATTGTTTTAATTTACATTTCCTTAATGATATACGGCATGGAGCATCTTTTCATATGTTTTATTTTCCATCTGTATATCTTCTTTGGTGAGGTGTCTGTTCAGGTATTTTGTCCATTTTTAAATTAGGCTGTTCAACTTTGTTGAGTTCTAAGGGTTTTTTTGCATATTTTGAGTATTAGTCACTCATCAGATATGACTGTTGATGTAATGGATTATTTTAATTGATTTTCAAATGTTGAACCAGCCTTGTATATCTGGGATAAATTCCACTTAACCGTGGTTTTTAAGTCTTTTTATACACTGTTGGTTTATATTTGCTAATATTTTATTGAGGATTTTTGCCTCTAAGTTAATGAGATAGTGATTGATAGTTTTTTTATAATGTCTTTGGTGTTGGTGTTAGAATAAAGCTAATGTCATGGAATGAGTTAGTATTACCTCTGTTTCTGTCTTTGGTAAGATATTTCAAAGAATTGATATAATTTTTTCCTTTGGTAGAATTAACCAGTGAACACATCTAGGTTTGGTGTTTTCTGTTTTGGGAGATTATTAATTATTAATGCAATTTCTTTAATAAATATAAGCCTATTCAGATCATCCATTTCTTCTTGTGTGAATTTTGGCAGATTTTGTCTTTTAGGGAATTGGTCCATTTCATCTAGGTTATCAAAGTTGTGGGCATAGAGTTGTTCATTATATTTCTTTATTGTCCTTTTAATGGTTATTGGATCTGTAGTGATGTTCCCTATTCATTTGTGTGTCCTCCCTTTTTTTCTCTAGGCCAGAGGCTTATTAATTTCTCTGCTCTTTTCACAGAACTACCTTTGGTTTTATTGATATTTTTCTATTAATTTCATCTTTCTAATTTCATTGATTATTGCTTTTTATCTGCTTCTTTTAGGTTTATTTACTTTTCTTTTTCTAGTTTCATAAAGTATAGCTTTGATTATTGATTTTAAATCTTTCTTTTTTTCTGATATATGCATTCACTTCTATGAATTTCTTAACACCATTTCCCCTGTATCCCACAAATTTTGCTCTTTCATTTTCATTTAATTCAAACTGTTGAAAAAGTATCTTGACTTTTCTTCTCTGATCCACATATAATTTAGAACTGTGTTGTTTAATCTCCAAATATCTTGACATTTTCCTGCTATTTTTTGTTACTCATTTCCAGTTTAATTCTACTGTGGTCTAAGAACAGATACTGCTTGATTTCTTTCTTTTAAATTTGTTAAGGTTTGTTCTATGGCCCAGAGTGCAATCTATCTTGGCGACTGTTTCACATGATCTAGATAAGAATTCTTGAGAAAAATGTGTATTTTGTTGTTGGATGAAGCAGTCTGTAAATGTCAATTGTATCCAGTTTATTGATGACTTTGTTGAGTTCAGTTTTGTCCTTACTGATTTCCTGTCTTCTGGGTCTGTCATTTCTGATACAGGGGTATTGAAGTCTACATCTGTAATAATGGATTCTATTTCTCCTTGCAGGTTTATCAGTTTTTGCCTCACATAGTTTGACATCTGTTGGTAGGTTCATACACATTAAAGATTGCTATGTCTTTTTGGAGAATTGACTCCTATATATGTAATGGCTCTCTTTTAAAAAATTATTTAAATTCAATTTAATTAACATATACTGTATTATTAGTTTCAGAGGTAGAATTTATTGATTCATCGGTTGCATACAACTTCAAGTGCTCTCCTTAATGCCAATGACCCATTTATTCCATCTTCCCACACTCTCCCTTCCAGCAACCCTCTTTGTCTTCTATAGTTATCAGTCTCTTATGATTTGTCTCCCTCTCTGATTTCATCTTATTTTATTTTTCCCTGCCTTCCCCTATGATCCTTTGTTTTGTTTTTTAAGTTCCACATGGGTGAAATCATATGATAATTTTCTTTCACTAACTGATGTATTCACTTAAGATAATACTCTCTAGTTCCATCCATGTCATTTGCAGATGACAAGATTTCCTTTTTTGATTGCTGAGTAATATTCCATTGTGTGTGTGTGTATATATATCTCATATAATCTATCATCTATCTATCATCTATCTATCTATTATCATCATCTATCATCTATATATATGTATCTTCTTTATCCATTCATCTGTTAATGGGCAGTTGGGCTCTTTCCTTAGTTTGGTTACAGTGGGCATTGCTGCTATAAATATTGAGGTCCAGGTGCCCTTTCAGATCACTATGTTTGTATCCTTTGGGTTAATGCCTAGTCATATAATTGCTCGGTCTAAATGCTCCTTTTTTTTTTTTTAACTTTTTGAGGAATCTCCATACTATTTTCCAGAGTAGCTACACCAGCTTGCATTCTCACCAGCTGTGTAAGAGAGTTCCCCTTTCTCTGTATCCTTGCCAACATTTGTTGTTTCCTAACTTTTTAGTTGTAGCCATTCTGACCAGTGTGAGGTGGTATCTCATTGTGATTTTGATTTGTATGCCTAGTAGTCTTGAGCATTTTTTTTCATGTGTCTGTTGGCCATTTGCGTGTCTTCTTTGGTGAAATGTCTGTTCGTGTCTTCTGCCCATTTCTTGACTAGATTTTTTGTTTTTTGGATATGAGTTTGATAAGTTCTTTATAGATTTTGGATACTAAACCTTTATCTGATAAGACATTTGCCAATATCTTCTCCCATTCTGTAGGTTGCCTTTTTGTTTTGTTGACTGTTTCTTTGCTGTGCAAAAGCTTTATCTTGATGAAGTCCCAATAGTTATAGTCCCAATTTTTGCTTTTGTTTCCTTTGCCTTTGGAGACATGTCTAGGAAGAAGTTGCTGTGGCCAAGGTCAAAGAGGTTGCTGCCTGTTTTCTCCTCTAGGATTCTGATGGATTCCTGTTTCACATTTAGGTCTTTCATCTGTTTTGAGTTTGTTTTTGGGTATGATGTAAGAAAGTGTTCCACTTCATTCTTCTACACGTGGTGTCCAATTTCCCCAACATCATTTGTTGAAAAGACAGTCTTTTCCTATTGGACATTTTTTCCTGCTTTGTTGAAGATTAGTTGATCATAGAGTTGAGGGTCCATTCCAGGGACAATTATTTTCTTTTAGCACTTGAAAAATATTGTGCCTCCTTCTCATGGCATTCATGGTTTCTGGTGAGAAATCCACAGCCGTTTGAATTGCTCCCCAGTTCCCTGTGGTTCATTTGTCTCAAGCATGCTTATAAATGGAAGTATTTGTATGGTGGCTGTTTTAAAATCTACCTCAGATAATACTACAGTCTCTATTATATTGCTGGATGTGGTTTTTGATCATCTTTTTTCATTCAAATTGTTTTCTTGGTTCTTAATATATTGAGAGATTTTTCAGTTGAAACGTGAACATTTTGGGTGTTATGTTATAAGACTGTGATTCTTATTTAAACCTTTTGTTTTAGCTTGTACTTTTTTTTTTTTAAGTTACTGTTTGAGCAGAGGAAGGACACCTTGCTATGGCCAGGTAAGAATAGATATCTGGGTCCCTCACTTGACGTTGGTGACACCTAGGTGGGACTCTTCCTTACTGCTGGACAGTGGAGTTTCTGTCTCCCCAGTAGGCCTCCACTGAAATCTCCTTGCTGACAGGGTAGGAGAAACTTGCTCCTACTTTCCATGTGGCCTCCACTGACAATAGGGAAGGGAGGTGTGTTGGTTTCATTACAGGTGGGTGGTAGTGAGTCTTAACTTTTCATTAAGTTTCCTCTGACACAGGGTGGGGGGACAATTCCTTATTTCCACATGGATGTGATGTCCAATTCCCCAATGGTCTCCACTTACACCTTGAGGGAAGGAATTTGTCACTGCCCAGTGCGGGGCGGGGGTGGGGTGGGGGAGTTGCAAAGCTCCTGTCTCCCTTCTTGACCTTTGTGACAGTCCATACTGGGACACTGGGGTGTCTTTTTACAGCCTATTGAGGTGGTAAAAAGAAGCTCCCCTTTCAGATTCCTGTCTGGCTTGGTTTGCTTTTCCTGGTTCTTTGGCCAAAGAAAGAAGGCTTTTGTTAGGAGTTTGTCTTCTGGTCTGTTTGCCACTACCTTCTGCTCCAAGGCTGGTATACGTGAGGCAAAAAACAAGTCCAGGGAACTCACTACTCTGTTGTCCTTGGCTCCCTAGGTTCCTGTCTCATCTGTCTTTTTTCTACCTGTCAGAGTCTTTTTATGTCTGTTTTATACATTCTGTCCAGGACTTTCAGTTATACATGATGTAAGGCATAAGGAAAACTACATCTACTCCCCTTCACACAAATGAAGATCTAACCCTCCTTCTGAGCCTCACTAAAGTTTTCATAATCATCTAAACTGGAGACCAGGATGAAAGGTAGCTTTTATAATTTTTTAATTTAATTTTTTATACTCAGTGAAAATGTATTTAATGCTTAATATTAAGATATATAGCCAGGAACTATGCAATCTGTTTTACAAATATCATCTCATTTAATCATCATCATCACCTTTTGTGTGGGCGTTGCTATAACCCTGAATAATATAACCATGATAGATCAAGAAACTGGGGCTGGGCAAGCAGTTTATTAAGGGTCATATGGATGGTGAGTGCAGCACTGGGTTCTGAACCTGCACGTCATTTCCAAGATTCTACCGAGATGCTAGCTGCCATGTTCTTCTGTCTGGAGGCCTGCCAGGTTACTGGGTTACTCATGTGTTGTGGACCCTAGGAGTTATATGGTTTGGAATCTTACTTTCTGTGGCCGTTGGTGCCTTTTCCAGACTCTTAGTGACCCAGGAGAGTACGGGGGGGAGGGGGGATAATTCTTGCAGCCAAGGATTTAACCTACTACTTCAGGGCCATCTCTTCCTTTTTTCTAGTTTCTAAACTAAGACAAGTCTTTTCCTTTAAAAAGGGTTCAAACTATCTGCCTGCTTCATAAGAGCTTGGATTTGTTTAAAAGTTTGATCAGGCCATTTGAACTAGTACCTGACTTTATTTGTACCCCTGAGTCTCTAGACTAGAAAAGAAAATCTTCCTCAGTCTGAGGAGCTCTGTCATTGTGCCTGTGAATGCCCATAAAAGGAGATTTTTTCCCTGTCATAAGCTTGCTGGGTTCTTAAGCTCAGGAGGCCTGGTTTAAAAACAAACATCTAACATTTATCTTGGACCTTAACCAACTCCACCAATCTGACATTCTCTTTAAAGTACAGTTGTAACTCCAAAGTATGTGGTGAAGAAAAAAAAGGAGCACCCTGCATACGTTACATCTCTCTTCCTGGCTGGAACTGAAAGCCCACTTTTAAGGCAGGTGCCTGGGTGGGACCTGCTTCTACTGGGGACGCAGCTTGGACTGCAAGGAAGGTAATGGCTGAGTATCCAAGAGATAGAGTTCAGAATTTAGAGGTCTAGGGAACTTAGTGATATGCAAACAAACACATGAGGGCTCCTTGGTTCCCACACCCCCATTTTAGAAACTGTGATGAACCCACAGGCAGAAAGAATGTATATAGCTTGAAATGATCGAAGGCAAGGACTTCAGAATCAGAGACATGTTAGGTCAGTCTCAGAGTCTCTACTTGAATTTGGGTGTCATTGGAAAAATTTCTTAACCTTTTTGAGCTTCAATTTCCTCAGCTGTGAAAGTGAGGATAACAAACGCGCAGACTCTCAGAGTTACTGTTGTGAAGATTATATTAGATATTATAAGTAAAATGGTCAGAACATAGTAAGGACTCTATAAACATTCACAACTCATGACGTGATCAAGATACAACTTCTTATTTTCCCTTTAAAATTATTCATCTGATACCATCTTCTATTGCTTTAGAAAATGTCTAGTAGGGGGGCGCCTGGGTGGCTCAGTTGGTTAAGCGACTGCCTTCGGCTCAGGTCATGATCCCGGAGACTGGGGATCGAACCCCACATTGGGCTTCCTGCTCAGTGGGAAGCCTGCTTCTCCCTCTCTCACTCCCCCTGCTTGTGTTCCCTCTCTGGCTGTGTTTCTCTTTGTCAAATAAATAAAATCTTTAATTAAAAAAAAAAGGGAAAAGAAAATGTCTAGTAGGTACATTTACCAATACATGAAGTCCATCACAACCTCAATTCAGAAGCAGCAATGTCTAGGCAAAGACAATAATCATTTGGAACTGGATTTCATGTTGAGTCTCCTACCCTCTTTTGGCTCAAGTGAGTCTCAGGTAGGATTCCCCCGTAGCTGGACTGGGAAGGAAGGAGGGGATGTGCTTGGTTCTTTATTTTCTTTTCAGCCCTTTCTTTTCATCTTCCTTCCTCAACTTCTGGTTGGTTTCTGTTCTTTCCATGGATGGGAAGGTGGGGAGAGTGGTGAGAAAAACAAGGAAAGACATAGGAAAGGTCCTTGTTGACTGGAAAGGTCCCAAAGTGGCTCTGTGCTTGGGGTGTATAGAGCACCCTCTACCTGTGGATACATTGGTGGGTTCTTCCACATTCCTAACACCACTCCCTTCTGCACACCCCTGACCTGGTGGCTGAGTTTTTAATCTATAGGGGCCATAAAAAAGGAAACCTAGACAATATCATTTCCTTTTTCGTTAAATGTTGACCCTTTACTTGCTTGGTGGTATGCTAAAAGCATAGTCTTATCGGTGAAAATCAAAACCATAAATAATTTGAGGCAAAACATCAGCATAAAGTAATGGATGAAAATGGAAAATGCTATGTTAAAATAATCATACCCACTGAAATTTTGTACACTGCACTGCAGATGAGGGATAACACACTGGGAGTATTGTGTGATGTCACTGAACATGCCACGTAATGTAAGGTAATATTTGTTAAGTTTATTTGCTTATGTGTCCCGACTTAAGGTCTCATGTGGGTGGTTGCTTTCAACTCCTACAGACCTCTGAATTGATCTCTATTCTCTGGTTAGGTGAAACCTCTTGACGGAATGTATAAGACACCCAACCTTCCTCTTTCTCTCCTGGGCTAATATCTTAATACTTAAGAGACGTGTTATACATTTGCCCTGACAAACTGTGAGGAGGAGGTTTGATTTCCATGTACCTACCTCTGATGTCATCAAGATGGCAACATAGGAGGCTCCTAATTTTCTCTCGTGGATGTACCGAGTAGACAATTACATATGGATCAATTACCTCGGAAAGAGATCTCAGGTGCCTGAGAAAATACAAACATTAAAATAGGTAAGAAAGACTGAGACATACTCTCACCATAAACTTCTCTCTTAGCATAGTGCTTATAATCAGGCTGTAACTTTTAACTCCCAGTTTTTCCCTGAGGAGTGAAGGCTTTGTATCACACATCTAGCATCCCAACTTTTTGAAGCTGTCACCCATGTTATGGGCCTCAAATCACTTCTGAGAGCCAGTGGGTCTTGCATTCAGAAGTCCTGCAGGGCTATAGTAAGCAGAGAGGGATTTGTTAAATGGGCACACAAGCATTCCCTGTGGCTATCCCTTTGGACACAGTGCAGTGGCAGAAGATGAAAATGCCCATCTCCCAAATTTTTCTTGGAAAGGTTTGACTGTATATTTTCCCAGCTTCTGCCTAAGGGTCCAACTTCTAATCAGTCTGCATCTGGGTGTTGATTGAGAGCCTTACAAGAGCCTGAAAGAGCTGGTGGACACTACTGCTGTCTCCTTCTGTTTCCATTATGACAATAAAACAAGACCTCTAGCTTCTACATGGAAGGAGCATCTCCACCCATCTAACACCCCAGCTTTTGAAGTTCTCACCTGAGGGATGAGCCTTTATCCCTAATCACCTAGCTGTGATAGCCCATGAAGCTCAACATTTATGGGTACCAAATACAATATTAAATGACAACAATAACAAAAACAGTTTTCAAATAGGTGTGCAAGCACTTCCTGCAGCTGCCCACCTTCTACCCCCTAGCTCAGCACAGATGAAGCAAAAAAAATGCCCATCTCATATTTTCTCCATGGAAGGAGTATGACTACATACCTTCCCAGCTGTTGACTGAAGTTCTGGCTTCGAATCAGCCCATACCTGGGAGCTGATTAGGATTTTCCCGGGTGCCAGAATGTGTATATGCCCCTCACCATCTGTCCCCAGCTCACTCCAACAGCAAAAACAAGTCTCCAGATTGTTTCTGGAGGGAGCTTGTCAACATGTTTGGCACCCCAAATATTATGGCTGCAGTCCAAGAGACTGGATCTGAAATCACTTAACTCTGAGAGTCAATGGGGCTTGGTATTTAAAAAAAGTCCCCTGGGGCCATACAAAACAAAAAGGTGGTTCTATTTAGGCACATAAGCATTCCCAGTGACTATGACCTCTGGCTCAGCACAGAATGAGTAGGCAAAAACATCCAGCTCCCAATTTCTCCCTGATAGAAGCTAGACTGCATATCTAACATTCTGATTTTTCTTTCCAGCTGCTGCCTAAAAGTTGGGTTTCCAATTAATCTACACTGTGGATCTGAAGGGGCAGGTAATTAGTAGTCCTTTGGGAGTTCAGAACAGGTGTATGGACACTTCCCACACTTTTGTGACATGCACATCCACTGGGACTAAGAACAAAGATAGTAGGTTGGGCACTCACAAATATTTGGAGGTAACCAAGACTCAGGCATGCTGATTGATGAGTTTCATCTCCCACATGAGATTAATCTGTCAACGTTGAGAAAGGTGGCTGTTTTATCTAATGCACAAATACTGATACAGAGAGTCCAGGAAAATGAAGAAACAAGGGAGTACGTTTCAAATAAAAGAATAAAATCAATCTCTAGAAACTGATCTTAATGAAATAGAGATAAGTGATTTGCTCTATATGGAGTACAAATTAATAGAAATAAATATGTTCACTGAAATCTAGAGAATAATGCATTGACAAAGTGAGAATTTCAACAGAGATAAAAAATATTGAAATGTACCAAACAGAAATCATAGAAATGAAGAATACAGTAATTTACAGAAAAACTCAATAGAAGGTTTCTGTTGAATCCAGCACACTGGATTGAGTGGAAAAAAAGATCAATGAGCTCGAAGACAGTGCAATGGATATCATCCAATCAGAGGAGCAAAAAGAAAAAATGAACAAAAAGAGTGACGATAGCTTAAGGGACTTAAGCAAATGAGCATATACTTTAAAGATGTCCTAGAAGGAGAAGAGAGAGAGAGAAGCAGAAATCTTATTAAAAGAAATAATGGCTGAAAACTTGCTTAAGCTAGAAAACAAGCATCTGGATCCAGGAAGCTCAAGAATACTAAAGAGGATGAATGAAAGAGATCCACACTAAGACACATTATAATTAAACTGTCAAAAGTCAAAGACAAAGAGAGAATTTTAAAAGCAGCAAGAGAGGGGCGCCTGGGTGGCTCAGTCAGTTAAGCATCTACTTTTGGTTCAGGTCATGCTGTCAGGGTCCTGGGATAGAGCCCCACATCAGGCTCCCTGCTCAGTGGGGAGTTCACTTCTCCCCCTCTCTCTCACTTCCTCTCTGCCCCACTTGTGTTCTCTCTCTCTCTTCTCAAGTAAATAAATAAAATCTTTAAACAACAACAAAAAGCAGCAAGACAGAAGCAACTTGGTACACAAAGGAACCTTCATAAGACAATGAAAAGGGACCTTGCACGTCAGAAATCAAGAATACTCTACATGGCAAAACTGTCCTTCAGAATTGAAAGAAAGATAAATGGTTTCCCAGACAAACAGAAGCTGACAGAATTCATTGCCTTACAATAAATGTTTGGGGAGTTCTTAAAGTTGAAACAAAAGCATGCTAATTAGTAGCATGAAAACATATAAAAATATAAAACTCACTGGTAAAGGTAAATAGTTTTTGTGGGCTTAAAATACAGATGTTTTATATAAGCCTTATGGTAACTACAAATGAAACCTGTAGTAGATACATAAAAGATAGAGAAAGGAATAAAGCATATCATCACAGAAAATCATTAAGCCACAAAGGAAGAGAGCAAGAGAGGAAGATAGGAGCAAAGGAACTATAAAACAGCCAATGAAAACAATGAACAACATGGCAATAGTAAGTACATGCCAATCAATAATTACTTTAAATATAAATGGATTAATTCTCCAATAAAAAGACATAGAGCAGCTCAATGGATAAAAGAAACAGGATCAACTGCATTCTGCCTATAGGAGACTCACTTCAGCTTTAAGGGCACATATAGATTGAAAGTGAAGGAATTTTTTTATTTTTAAAGATTTTATTTATTTATTTGACACAGAGAGAGACAGCAAGAGAGGGTAGTGGAAGAGGGAGAAGCAGGCTTCCCTCTGAACAGGGAGCCTGATGTGGGGCTTGATCCCTGGACCCTGGGATCATGACCTGAGCTGAAGGCAGACAGATGCCTAACAACTGAGCCACCCAGGCACCCTGAAAGTGAAGGATGTTAAAAAGGTATTTCATACAAATGGAGACCACAAGAGAACATGGATAGTTATACAAGTAAACTTTATTTATTTATTTATTTATTTATTTATTTATTTATTTATTTTATTGTTACTAAAATTTTTTTTCCCAGTGTTTCAAGATTCATTCCCCATTCCCCACAGCCAGTGCTCCACGCTTTAGGTGTCCCCAGTACCCACCACCAGGCTCTCCCATCCCTCCACCCCCTCCCTCCAAGTCCCTCAGTTTGTTTCTGTGTCCAAAGTCTCTGTTGTTTCGTTTCCCTCCCTAGATTACCCTAGTTCCCATTTGCTTTCCTTCTCCCACTGTCCTCCAGTTTGCCCCTCATGCACCGCAAGTAAGTGAAACCATGCGATACTTGACTTTCTCTTCTTGGCTTATTTCACTCAGCATAATCTCTT